>JAVIXY010000082.1:0-155773 GCA_033030565.1 Fusarium nematophilum
ATCAGCCACGTGAGCCCCCGAGGGATGCTTTACGCATCAATTCCCCAAGTCCAAGTAGGGCCACACGGTTCTTAAAGTGATGCAGGAGACAGCCTACCAAGGCAATTCCCGCGACCATCATACGATAGTGCTAGCCCAACGGCAGTTCCTTGCATACCGGTGCCAGATCTTGATCGGGCCAAGGGTTTCTGCCGCACCTCAGACGGCATCAGGTCCCAGGAACGCTGTGGGTCAGCCCAGAGCCGCACCGACGCTTCGCTGACAACGGACGAGCTCTTCAGGTCACCTGCGCAAACCGCAGACAAAAGATTGGAAATTGTGCAGCCCGTGGTGATAGGCATCGTCACTCGGTGACCGTGACAAAGTGGGCGTCTCGGCTTTGGCATCCTTTCGACCCACGTGGTCGAGCCCAAGGGAGACTAGGGCCCTCGGGTCGAGAAGCCGAGAGTCATAGCTCTTCCCGGCGGGGTAAAAAGAATGAGAGCAACGATCAACGGTAACATTGGGCGGTGGGATTCGACAAATAGAAACTGAATCATGACGTTGGTGAATCTCGATGGTGGGCATCTCGTCTTCATCACCCCGCAACTCGAATTCCCGGCCGCTGCATCTCCACAACTTGACGATAGATCCAAGCTTCGGTCGGCTTCTTAAACCGATCGCTGCCTCTCTTTTTTTCTCCTCCGCCGAAGATCGGGGGCGGCTTGTAAGCATCTCGTGGAGATACGTCAGTTTCCTACGCAGGTAGTTCTCGAAGCTCGCCGGGGATAGCGTACTAATACCGACGCAATCCGTGAATCTCCATTGTCCCAAGAGTATATCAAGGCCAAACCTACGTCCATACCATTCCCATCCATCATTCCTAATACATCCTTCAAAATGCCCTCATCACTCGCATCCTCCCTCACAGACCCCAGCCTGCTCGTCGACAAGGCCTACATCGACGGCAAATGGGTCTCGTCCGCCTCCGGCCAGACCTTCGAGGTGCGCAACCCCGCCTCGGACCAAGTCATCGGCACAGCACCAGAATGCAACGTCCAGGACCTCAACGCTGCCATCACCGCCGCAGCCAAGGCTTTCCCCAAGTGGCGCGTGCTCTCCGGCCGTCAGCGCGGCCGCATCCTCCGCAAGCTCTTTGACCTCATCACCGAGAACAAGGAGGACATCGGCCGGATCATCACGGCGGAGAACGGGAAAGCCAAGGCCGACGCCGAGGGCGAGGCCGTCTTCTCCGCCGGCTTCTTCGAGTGGTTCGCCGAGGAGGCGCCCAGGCTGTGCGGCGACGTGGTCCCCCACGCGGCCGCCAACGCGAGGACGCAGATCATCAAGCAGCCCGTGGGAGTGTGCGGGCTCATCACGCCCTGGAACTTCCCCATGGCCATGGGCGCCCGCAAGATCGCCGCCGCCCTCGCAGCGGGGTGCACCGTCGTCGTCAAGTCCGACGGCGTGACGCCCTATTCGTCCAACGCCCTCGCCGTGCTGGCTGAGCGCGCAGGTGTTCCTGCGGGAGTCCTCAACATCGTCACAGCGCTCGACAACACACCCAAGCTGGGCCTGGCGCTGTGCGAGTCCAACACCGTTAAGAAGATATCCTTCACAGGGTCCACCCGCGTGGGCAAGATCCTCATGAAGCAGTCCGCCGACACCCTCAAGAAGCTGAGCCTCGAGCTCGGCGGCAATGCACCCTTCATCGTCTTTGACGACGCGGACCTCGAGACGGCCGTGTCCAGCGCCGTCATCGCAAAGTTCAAGGTCACGGGCCAGACGTGCGTGTGCGCCAACCGCATCTACGTGCAGGAGGGCATCTACGACAAGTTCAGCCAGCGGCTCGTAGAGGAGGTGCGCAAGTTCAAGGTCGGCAACGGAGCGGACGCGTCGTCCACCCACGGGCCCCTGACCACCAGCGTCGACAAGGTGGAGGAGCACATCAAGGACGCGGTCGGCAAGAAGGCGACTGTGCTTCTCGGCGGACAGCGGCTGCCGGACCTGGGCAAGAACTTCTTCGAGCTGACCATCCTGGGCGACGTGGACGACTCGATGGCTGTTACCAAGGAGGAGACGTTTGGCCCGCTTGCGGCGCTGACAAAGTTCAAGACGGAGGATGAGGCTGTCGATCGGGCAAACAGCGTAGAGGTGGGGTTGGCGTCGTACCTCATGACGTCCGACCTGGCGAGGTCGCACCGCGTGTCGGAGAGGCTCGAGTTTGGCATGGTTGCCATCAACACTGGTGTCATTTCCGACTGGGCAGCGCCGTAAGTCTACCCTCGACCTCTATTAACGTGCATTTGCTAATTTGCTGTAGCTTTGGAGGCGTCAAGCACTCTGGTATGGGTCGTGAGGGCAGCAAGTATGGTGTTGATGATTACATGGTTCTCAAGACGGTTGTCACGGGTGGCATCAACACCGTTTACAGCCCGCATCTGTGAAGGGCTCAACTTGAAATGATGTGTATTACGACTAAAAGGAAATGATGAATAGACAAAGGCCAAGAGATTGCCTAATTCCAAGGTCTTGAGCTTTATAATGAGGTGACGGGAAAGATACAGACTCGGAATATCATTCCATCGCCGTAACTAGCTCCAACTGGCTTTTGATCGTCACTCTGTTGATAATAACCATTTCGGTTTTAAATGGGCCTCGGCCTTTACGTAGCGGTGTATATTCCAGCAGCTACACCCACTGACACCATCAACCAATCTATTAGTTTCAAGTAGGACGAGTTCTTCATTTGAGAGCCTTCCAACCCCACCGGCACGGCATGTCTAAAAACTCGCATTGTTTCCACAGTCAAACGAGCCTCGGACGCCTGTCCCCTTGTCAAAGTGATCCATCAGCTCTGAAATAGCCGACCACAGCCCAGCACTGTTCATGAACAGGGTCAGCAGAACGATGCAAACGTTGAGCACGAAAAACCCCCTCTGCTTCCAGCCCGCAAAGTACGACCCCTTGTTCATGTGGAACCAGAAGAAGGCGCTCACACCCCAGGCCGTCCATGCGTATGTCGTGCAGGAGCTGATGGAGAGGATCGAGTCAAAGATGGGGATTGCGTTGGACAGAATGAAGCAGAGCGTCCAAAATACGGTCGCGCAGGTGATCCAGGTGGCCCAGGACCGGGTTGTAGAAGAGGTTATCTCATGGGTCATGTTCATCCAGCGCATAACTACAACAAAGATAAACTTGATTCCGATGTGGCCGTTGGCGAGACCCGTGGTTAGAACGGCTGGGATGATGACGCCGTAAGCCGCCTTGGCGTAGACGACGGGTGCTGAGCTGAGGGCTGGGGACATGGTGTACTCGCCCGCTAGGCAGTAGATAGCTATGGCAACGCCTGAGTACACTCCGATGGAGATGGCGAACAGCCATGTCAGACCGAACGAAAAGTCCCGAGCTGGGTCCTTCATCTCGGCCATGTACGAGCAATAGGCGACGTTGCCGGCGTAGGCAAAAAAGACACGGAGACAAGCATTAAAGACCTGCTTGAAATCAGGCGAAGCCGCCACCACAATGTCTGGCTTCCACCCCTCGGGGGCTTGAGTCGGGCTCTTGACTCCCAAACTGATGATGACGATCAACGATGCGATGATGATGCTCAGGAAGCAGGGAACACCGCTCTGGGAGACGAACTTGACGGTCCGGGGGATGCAGAAGAGCCAGATGAGCAGGGCGCCTATCCCGATGAACCCAACCGTGCACACAGCATGCTCACTGATGGTGTTGAGTATCACGGATAGTGTCACGGCCGACGACGCACACGTCATCAGAAGCTGGATCAGGATCCCCACGCCCGCAGCAATCTGCCACCGTCGCCCGCCCATAACACCCACCATGTCAACCATGTTGATAACGTGCGGGTGCCGGCAGTAGAACTGGTGCAGCAATATGCCCGAGTACCACGTCAACACGCCGATGGACACAATGGCGACCAGCCCGGGGACGACGCCGAGGATGCGGAGGCAGCCCGGGAGGGAGAGCACGCCGAGGCCGAGCTGGTTGGTGACGAGGGCGAAGAGGGTGTCCCAGCGGGTCATGTTGCGGTAGTTGGCGCCGTTGTCGCCGCCGAAGATGTTGGAGGTGGCTTCTTCGTGGGGGGCGGCCTTGAAGTCGATGGAGGGGGGGTCGGCTTTTTCGGCGTCGGTGGGTTTCTTGGAGATTTGGGAGGTGGAATTGGGTTCGTTTGGGGACTGCATGTTGGTGGTTGTTGCTCTGGTGGCTGTGTTGGGCTCGAGATGGGTTGAGACGAGGTTGATGTGAGGTTGATCTGGTTGAGGATTCAAGGGGGATCTTTAGCAACTGTGTGCTTGACGAGAAACGAATCGACTCATAAGTGAGAGACGAGCAAATTCAACTCTGTGTAGAATATTGTAGTCTTGAAGGTCTAGACGCAGTGGATGTCTTAGAGACTGATGGAAACTAAGAATTGGCGGCGCTCTCCGGTGCATTTTATACCTTTCTAGAAGCTCGATGGAAATATACCGTGGACTCTTACATTACAGTATCGAGCTTGGCATTGACGGGTTGTGTGCGCATTGCTCCCCGGCCGGCGAAACCTTCCTCATAGGAATTCCGTGATATCGTGGAGGTCATGACACTCCCCACAATGCAAGGGGGCGGTGGAGAGCTTTTGCGGAGGCATGGTGGGCGTCAGGGGATTTCCTGGGGTTACATGCTTGGTTTTTGTGTACGGCATCACAGAGAATGGCTGAGTTTGATGGCCTGGAATAGACACTGAGACACTACAACTCATGATAGAGACCATGGTGGTGAGTGTCTTGGGTAGTTGGAACAGGCTTATCTCAACGGACCGGAGTGACAAACGCTCGAGCCACTGGGAGACCGTAGATCCAAACGAAAAACAACTCAAGGCAAGCCAGCGCGCCGGCCTAAAGTGAAGAATGCCCTTGGCTTGGATCAGGTTATTATCGGTCGCGATGATGTGGCCTCGGGGAACTCGGAAGGTGAATTACACATCCAGGATAAGGGTTTTAATTCACTCAGACCGAAACAAGCAGCTGGTTTTCTCTGAGTGAGGCAACCAAGTATCCGATCAAAGTGCCGTAACTCCCGCGTTAGGATCCCTGATGGTCTCACGTTTCTTGAACTGCACTCGATTTAAGCACCTTGTGGCGTACGGCAGAGGCGTTCCTGCATATCGTTTAAACTAACGTCAAAAAGTGATGCCTCAAAGACATTTCTTTTTCCATGAGACAGGTCATTTCCCCATGGGCAGACACTCGCTACCCCAGAAGAATAACTCCTCCACCTCGTCTCCAGACTTGGCTTCAACGAAGACACGCCGATTTTACGTAAATAAACAGGATCTGTTTTGTCGGCCGTGATGAGTTTCCATATTGTAGAGTGGATGGGGCAGGGGTGAAGGATCCACTGGGCTTGGCTTCTCGGAAGCGTTCCGGAGACAAGAGGTGGATGTTGTAATGGTGTTGTTTCGTGTTGGGAATGGGTACTAGCTGGAGGATGAGAGGTATGGATAATGGGTGGAACATCGTGTGCGTTGCGTGTGAGAGTAGCAAATGGAAAAATAGCCTCAAGTGTGGTCTTGACCATGTCGTATCCCAAGAGGAAAGGCAAGCCGGCAAGGTAATGCGGATAGTCAGTTTACACAGCAGAAGTATCATCTGAAGCCTAATTTTAGGATCCTCTAAGCCGCAAGTCCTGTCAGCTGGGTTTATGTACCTGTCTTTCGTGCCGCCGGGCCGGGCCTACCTACACTTGGCCACTTCGAAGTGACCTCAAGTCCCTTCTCGTGCCAGGTCGGCAAAGTCATGATGTAAGCCATAGAGAAATGCTAAATGCTGGGGCTATATCTGGGGTTTTCTGACAACATCGTACATCTCGACCCTGTATATTGACCCATCCTTGACGTTAGCGCACCCCATCAGCCTCTCCCATCTACTGTTGTTAAAATATCGACTCCGACAGAATGACCAGAAACGAATGCTTTTACTTCTATCAATAATATACAACGCCCAGCGTCACTTGTCCTACAAACCACCTCTTCAAAGTCTACCCGCTCGACTCACCCACAATAACCTCGTCAACCCCTCCTCATCAATACCACGTCGGAGGCGTAGACCAATGCCTCAACATCGTATCAACCGCCGTCCTCCACTCCACCTCAAAGCAAAACGCCAACTGCTCAATCTCATCCTGCGTCGGCGTCGTCTCCCCCCACATCTCCTGCCTCGCCGCCTCTATCGCCGCATACAGCGGCACCAGCCCGTCGTCTCTCATCTTGACCAGGCACAGCCACGCCAGGTTCCAGCTCCGGTTGCTGTCCGGGTCGTTGAGCACGCGCAGGTGCGCGTCCGTCACGATGTCGCCGCTGAAGGGGTAGTTTGGCGTCAGGCCGTGCAGCTCGATGAGGAACTGGTTGCTGGTGACGTAGTTTGCCCACGCGAGGGTCATGGGCTCCTGGAAGGCGCGGGCGTCGGCCTCGTCCTCGCACGACGCGGCTATTCGCTCGACGCGGCGGAGCTCGGTGAGGGTGTTGAGTTGGTGGGTTGTGAGGGAGTGGATGAGTTCTCGGACGGGGGGCTGACCAGTTAGCGGACTTGGGTATATCATGTAGTACAAAGGGAACCTTACCCTTGAACGCCGTGACTTCTTGCTAGAGCGACTTGACGACATTATGCGGTTAAAGAGCGAGATGATGTTTTGGACTTCGGCTTCATCAAATGTCTGGAGTGATATCCCCAGCTGTTGAGCCAGGTGTTTCTTAGATGACTCTTGAAGTGGTTTTGTACTCGTCTTGTCTTGAACGTCCAACATTGTGGCCAGCTCTTCTGGGTCGCCCTGGACACTCAACGTATGATAAGTATCAATCAGCCGCATCTCAGAAAAGAAACGCGAGATGATAATGCAAGAAGCCAACCCCTGAAAACACCCAAGACGTCAACAATGATGTGCAAGTTGATGCCGCGTCCAAGGCTTGATAGACGTGGAGAAGCTTGGACCCTTGGGAGGCAGCAAGCGCGCAGCCGCCTTGACAGCTGAAAGTTCGTGTTTAATGGGTGGTATGGGTCGGCATATATCGACGGCAAGATGACGAGCCGTGCTGATTGGTCTGGAGGCGCGGGTTGGTGGTCAGGGAGAGGGAGGGAGACGGGTGAACAGCCACGATCGGTGACGGGGAGAAGGGGGAGGGTTAGATGAGGTGCTCAGCCTGGATAGTGGGGGGAGCAGCGAGGATCTTGAATGGACGTTAAGCGCAAGCGCGGATGAGTCCCTGGAATAAACGCGTTGGTGATGGGGACTGGTGTTGTGCTGTTACTGTTAGTTGACCCGAGGGAGGGTTTTGTAGCAACTTTGTTTTGGAGCTGAATGATGTCAGCCAGTTCATACTTGAAACTTCCAGAGCCTCTCTGGAACACGTCGGTTTCCCCGGCCGCCGTCAAACTTTGTTGAAAAAAAAAAGGGGGTAGTCTCTTCTTGAGAGCCCGCTCTGAGCCTCAAGTCAAAGCACGCCAGGCTAAAGACAGAAATAAACGCGATGCATGAAAGACATCCCATGGCGCCTTGGCATACCCAAACCAGCCAAAACATGCCATGGAAAACATCCGTCCAAGGCCAATAGGGAAATCGTCCGAAATGTCACCCGAAGACGGTTTAACCTCCATGCAGAGGGGCGGGCCGGGGTTCTTCGGCCGAAGGGTGGTGGGCCAGGGGATAAAAGGTGTATTTGCCATGTGGGAAGCTAGAAAGAATGGTGTCGTCTAAGCCCGGAGACGCGCGCTTCATCCTTCGGCTGCGGATTTTGTAAAGGTCTAACGGCAGATCAGCGCAGGTTGTTTTTTTCACAGCCTCCGCTGGGACCACCTCCAATACTCTGGGGCTCATGCTAAGCGCGTGGAATGCATCATCTTGAAGGTTCAGTGTCTGCCAAGGTTGAGGAATACGAGGGCGGAATGTCTGTTGACCCCCTGATCGGCTGGCTGCATCGGTTCAGCCCTACATTCAGGTTCACGTTTTCCTGATATGGAACCCATGGGTCCTGGCCTGTCAGGCCCTCGGCAAGTTGGGCTCGATGATGGAGCGAGGCCAGGGTTGATGCAGGGTCCGTGGACTGGGCAGAGCCTCTTTGATCGCGAAGAAGCCAATCATCTCTCGTCAAGAATGACATGCGTAGAGTCCTATTAAAAGATGGCCATGACGGGGAATTAATCAGCCCCCATGGGTCTATTCCTGGCGCAGAGAGGGAGGGCTATCGATCGATCTCTTGGGGGGGATGAGTGGCTGTGCGGTTCCTTGTTGGGCGTTTGAGAGAATGGGGGCCTCGCGACGGGATGTGGGGAGGGAGCAGGTGGGATATGATGCTATTGGTGGTTTTTGTTGATGGAGAGGTCAAGATTCTGGGGGCCGAATGTTTGTCTCTTCATCCGTCTCCGGATGTCTGCTTTATGGCTTTGAGGATACGCTCACTTTACAATATGACCACACTCTTACCTGAGATGAGAGCAGACCACTGTTCATCCAACGTAAGGTAATTCTCTGGTCTTCACCTCGATTGACTAAGCGGAACAGAAGCAGCCCGTGAGGCGTGACCCCTGACTCGCAAGCATGGCGCTGTCATCCCATGGCGCAGCCCACTTTTTCTGTTTCTTAAAATAAAACGCGCGAGATCTCCCGTGCAGGGGTTGTAATTAATTAGCGACCGAACGGGGCTCTGGGCATAAAGGGGCCGGACCCCGAGGTGTCCGGAGTCCGGATTGAACCAGTGCCCGTTGATATGTGGACTACTAAAAGGCCCTGACGGCATTGAATCAGGGCCTGAGGATTTCAAAAGTTCTTTTGTCTGTTTGATCTTGACTCGTGGATGTCGAGGCTAATGGTACTAATGGCAGGCTTGTTTAGGTCGCTCGGTGGATGATCGGAGAGCACCGAAGGTGGAATCCCTTTTATCGTTGAGGTGCTGCGCTGACTTGCTGGTTCTTCCAGCTTGGTTGATCTTCAGTTTGCATATTTGACTGTTGAACAAGCAGATGTCTTTTCACCTATCGAGATCGTCATGTTGCATATTTCACAGGTTGGTTCTTCCAGTCACGGACGTTGAGGCAGACGAGTCCATTTCCGTATGTCTTCCTTCAGCGGAACACTTCCTGCCCTGTTCGCTGGTTTGAGCTAAATGAGGCGATATGGTTAAAGTTTGTCTTAAATAAATTAAATCCTTAGATCTTCACAAATCATTGACGCCGATGGTTGATAGTAGCTCCAGACAGAGGGGTCTTTCAGTTAGCCGGCGTTACCTCATCAGTGCCATTCCTCTCCTTCCTTGTCGCCAACACCTCATCTTGGTTCAATCTTCCATCATGAAAGCCCATTGGCTGAAAGAACGTCATATCCTCTCGAGTCGGCACCCTTGCAGATCCTCTTCGGCGTGGGATTCGCCTAAATGGGCTGCCCAAAGATCCCTGAAGAGGCGGGCTGCGGAGCTTCGCAAAAGCCGATGCGCGATTTGAACCAGAATGTAATTTCCTTTGAAAGTCGTTAAACGTGTTGTTTCTAAATTTATCCAGCCCTAAACAGTTATTGCTGGGACTTTTGGCATCAAAATTTTTACTCTCGTCGGGACCTCGGCTCGAGGTTTAGT
The DNA here is from genome assembly GCA_033030565.1 of Fusarium nematophilum. Lineage (NCBI taxonomy): Eukaryota > Fungi > Ascomycota > Sordariomycetes > Hypocreales > Nectriaceae > Fusarium > Fusarium nematophilum. The sequence continues at coordinate 9,605 of JAVIXY010000082.1, forward strand.
TTGGGCGAGAACCTGCCATGATGAAGGTGAAGTGACCTGGTCTCCTCTAAGGGAAACTAGGCTATGTTCTTTTGACGCAAGGTATTTTGTTTCTATAAGCTAATATAGACTATGCTAGTAGCATCGCTTCTTCGATTTTAGCAGTGAGCGTAGAGATGAGGTTTGTGGTCCTGGACTTGCTTGGTAGGTACGTTCGAAGACAACGGTTCTCAACTGACAGACTGGCGCCCGCGTGGGTGATATGGGGAAGTGGCAACCAGCATAAGAGAGCATAAAAACTCGGCCCGTACCTTATTTGAGTAGAGTTACTTCCAAGTTATTGTACAAACTGTACTTTTCTTTGACTTGACAATATTATCTCGCTTAGAATGGTATCTATTAACTATCGCAGTGGGTAGTATTATAGAACTAACTCTGGTAAATTTGCTTGGGCTGCTCAACGTGGAATGTGTTTATCTAAACGTTTGAAAACGCCACGTGTATAGTTTAAGTTACAGTCGTTGCATCCTCTCTGGTCCACACTTGTTAGCTAATTTGTGCTGTTACGAGGCTTGAGGAACTATCTCTGCCTCTTCACTATTAGTTTATGCTATACAGATTGGATGATAAGATACATTTATATAAAATACCTATAATTTCGACAAGAAACTAGAGAAGGAGTCAGTAGCTTCCTTCTACCCTTGAGTGGTGGAAACCTACCCGGGACAGGACTGGATACCCTGGAGTCTCTTGTTGATCATCATGCGCTAATTCGAGTTATATCTCTTAGCATCAAACCAGAATATAACACCTTCGGCAGCGTTACTACGGGTGCTCGGAAGTCAGGGACGAGAATCTGTCAGAAAGCACGTGATGCACCGTGATCACCCCGTTCAATGGGTTAATCTGTTGTATTGTGTGTGTTGAGGTTATCCCCAACTGGCCAGCTGGCCTCCTATTTGTCCTTTAATTAGGCAAGTCTATCCGGCATTTTACCGATTGGACCGCACACTTTCCTCTTCAGGAGTGGTCACATGACCTCCCTCAATTGTGAAGGGCTCCTAATTCAACAATATCCCACACTTGGACCGCTTTTGTCGCGTACACACTCGCCAAGGAGACACCATCGCTAGCTTTCAAATTGCCTACTTCGACTGAAGTGTTGTACCTCTTCTGTGCCTGCTCGCATAGCGGGAATAGCTTGCCACGGCATAGAGCCGACGGCGCTGATATCTCCCTCTGGCGTGTGAGCCTACTCCGATGTAAGTTCTACTCAACGGTTAAAAGACCTTTTTTTCCCTATCAAATACCTCCGTCATTTCCGTGAAAAACATACCAGGGGCAATAGCATTGGCCCGGATGCTATGTTTGGCATACTCCGATGACAAAGTCTTGGTCAAGTCGTTCAGAGCAGCCTTGCTAGCGTTGTAGACATACCTAGGAGCTTCAGCTCGGCACAAGCCACCGAAACTAGTGGTACTGATGAACTGACTCTGTAGCAGTCCACTCTTTCCTACGCTGTCGGGGTGCGGATTGCCAGCTCCCAGTAAGCCCAAGAAGGCGAGAAAAGTAAAATATGATCAGGCATGTTGATACTAACAACTTTACTTGCGTCTTCGTAGGCTGTCTTGTTCCACAGCTCCTTTTGAAGTTCACCAGCAGTCTCCTCTGCCGGCCTGGGGACCGTGTTGGTAACCTCCGAGATAGGCCGAATCGGCGATGAGAAGATTGATGAATGGCGTTTGTTTTTCAATTGCCGACACTGCAGCCTGCAAGGATTGTCTAGAGCTCACCTCGCATGCGACCGGAATGAGAGAACCATTTTCTAAAAAGCAATTACCTCATTACACAGCGCTTTTGATGCAACCTCCTTGAGTTTGGACTCTCGTCGGCCGGGAATGAAGACTTTGGCTGCGCCGTTAACATCCAGAGCATGAGCCATGACTTCGCCTAAACCGGAGCTGGCGCCTGTGACTACAGCAACCAGTCCCTTAACAGAGAAGAGCTGGGCAGCGTTGATGTTCGACATATTGTTATTATTGTTTGAACGAGTAAACTTTCCTGGTGAGATGTGACAGGGTTGTTGCAGGACTGAAGCAGAGACAGATAGAAGGTGGTAACGGGGAATATTAAAGGAGTCTGAGGGAGTTGTCTTTATATTGATCTATCGATATTTACCATATTAGGGGCCATAAAGAAATATGGCGAGATGGGGGAGTGACCCATCCGTGTCAAGGAATATTATCGTCAGATCATGTTCAGGATCATAATCCTCTTAGAAATCAAAAATCAAATAAGCCGAAGACTAGGAGAATGCCGCCCTCCACTCTGTCTTACATAAGTATTTCATGATTACTCGTAGGGGTCTCCAACTCGACCTTGTGCCGGGACAAGCGAGTGGCCCGGTTCACTGTAGTTTCTTATCTCCAACACCGAAACGCGATTTTCTCCCACAAGATATGACATCAAGTGAGGGTGAAGTATACATGCGATTAGCCTTATAAGCTAAGGAAAAAGACCCAAACTCAAACACTCGGGCCATCGCCCAATCATTCCAAGTCCCTCGAACGACCTTGAGGAGCAGGCTCAAGGGCCGACGCTCACGACGCGACAGCACCCCGAATCGCGAGCCCTCACTGATTTGGAAGCAAAGACGATGGTTCAGTACGTTCTTGGCTTGGACTCGGTAATTATCGCCTCCTCATCCCAGATGGTCATGAAAGTCACCACTCGGCCGTATCCAATGTCATGATTCATAAGTTCTATGCTCATCTGGTGGTAGTCCTGTAATCCTAACCATCCTCGCTGTCCATCAGTAACCTCTCTACTTCAACGCACTAATCTTTAGTTGCAACCTGCTCATCGCCGACAAATGACCCTGCGCATCCTTAATCAGCTGCACGCTCTCCGGATCTTCAGGCCGGCCAAGCCTCCCCATAATGGCCTTGACCGCCGCCAACCGCGCCTCCCAATCCGCCTTCAACTCGTCCAGTTCACTCGAAGAACCCTTCGCAGCACTCCCCCTCCTTTTCGCCCTAGTCTGCTGCGCCGGTCTTCCGCGAGACCTAGGCATTGATCCATCCGCCTTGTGTATACGACGCACATGGTCCAGCAGATTCCAGCGTCGTGGGAAGCCATTCCCTGCCAGGGCTCGCTCGCATCCCTCGTGGGGGCAAAGGAAGGGCTTGTCGCCGTGGCCGTGCAGTGCGTGAGCTTCCCGTTCGTGACGAAGGAGGCAGGCTGTTGAGGAGAAGGGTCCGCTGGGACAGGTTGAAACGGTGCACTTGTACGGTTTGAGGTGGGAGTCGACAAATTTGCTGCAGAGGATATGTTAGCGTCTGGTTTGTTACAAGTTGCACTGACGTGACACACTCAAAGTGGCACTTTAGCTTGTTCGGCTTGTGGTTGCAGTTGGCTTTGCCCTCCCACGGACAGTGATACAGACCATCTTGCTTCAGGGCAGCCTTGTACAGCGGATTCTCCCGGACAGACGCGTTCTCGGCAAGCAGCCGTTGATCCAGCTCAGCTGGGTTCACCACATCCGGCTTCCTCTCATATGCATCCACGGTTTGGATGTCGCAGCTCCTCACGGGATCAAACATGGGCTGCAGCTCATCCATCGGGGGAGACGCGTCCGAGTCGAACAGAGGTAGAGGAGAGTCGGGTGCGTTGAGGAGCAGTGTCAAGTCGCCGTAGTCGGCTCGTATCTGCGCCGTGGAGTGTCCACCCAGGCCTTGGGTCTCAAACGTCTGATTAGGTGCAGCAGCAAAGAAATGCCACTCCCGGGAATCTTCGGGCGTGGTGATGCTGGGTAGAACAAGCTCCTCGTCAAGCTGCATTTCGTCATTCTGCAGGGGCTCTTCTGGTGCAGCCTGGATATGTTGATCTGGTGATGCCTGAGTTTGTTGATCTGGTGACACCCGGCTTCCATGTTCGGTCGAGTTGGTTCCTTGGTCCTGGGGTTTCTCCGAGCTATGCCGTCCTGCCTCGTATTTAACTGGTGGTGATTCAGGGCAGGTTTCGTGCTTAAGTCGCGCATCAGAACTTGCCGGGGGTCGTTCTCTGTCGTTCTGGACCTGTTCAGGTGAGTTGCTGCCTTTGACTGCCTTAGGACTCTGGTGCTGATCGAGGTCCGTGTGGCTGGGCTCCGTTGCTTGGAGAACTGGCACTCTAGTTTGTGGCGACATGGTTCGAGGCGGCGTGTCCCGTGTATCCCTCCTCTTGGTCGGACTCGCAACGACATCCTCTCCGTGGTTGTGCATAACAAGACCCAGGTTTTGGATGGCGTCTCCTTCAGTCTTGGGCACCTCCGAATCTGATCGATCCGTGTCAAGTTTCTTTTTGCTCTGCTCTTCCATTGCCCGTTGCATCTTATAGAAGGCTTCCATCGCTACTGTCGAACAGACTTTCAGCTGCTCGGAGCGTATGGCAACCCCCCTCTTTTCGTATTGCTCCTCCAGCAACATCAGTTCCTTCTGCCAGTCCGAGTCACCCGGCGCCGGGGTGACTCTGCCCTCAGATTGCACCAGAGCCATCTTTTGCGTGTTTGAATGTTCCAGCAGCATTGTGCTCTTGCCCAGTCCTTTAGCAGTTGTGCCCGTCTTGGCTCGACGGGCACGTTGCTGAGCTCGCTGCGTCGGCTAGATTCTCGTGGTTGCGACTAGTCTCGCGTTGAACCGCGCCCTATCATTGATGCGACTCGTTTTAGGGCGGGCACTAGGCGACAATTTGGAGAATGACCGAGGGGAGAATCAGGAAGTTAATCGGGAGCATCGTATGTCAGCGTTGTCAGGTTGCGCGGGGGTTCTATAAATAACTGGCCAATCGACAGCAACTCAGCCTTGCCATGCGGCATATTGCATGTTGCTCAGCTGTCGCGAGTTATGTGGTATAATCACATACTGGTTGGCTGTCATGGATCTATCCCCTAGGCTATGCCAAGCCTAAAGGTATCGAAAAAGTAAGTAATCCACCGACCTAATTTCTGACATGAAGTTAATTACTTAGTTTTACGCAATTGGTCATGAATCCTGCTATTAGATCGGATCAAGTCTCTACTTCTTAATACCTTTAGGATGTCTTAGCATAGTCAGGGATGGTTCTCTCAAGCAGGTCGAGTTTAAAAGTACTGATAGCCAGGTTAGTAGTCGCATACATCCATTCGTGAAACATCAGTGGCACATGAGGTTCCGTCGTCATATAAATTCATCGCTAGTCCAAGATCATTAATCATTTCAGCTTCAACACCGCCTTGCCAAAGTTCTTGCCCTCCAGCATCCCGATAAATCCCTCCGCCGCATTGTCGATCCCCTCCGTGATAAACAGCTTCGCCTTGACGCTCCCGTCAGCCAGCCACTGCTGCAGACTCTCCTGGTGCTCCTTGTAATGCGCCGCACCAAACTTGGGGTTGCCGACGAGGAAGCCCTGCATGGTGATCTGCTTGGATACGAGCTGCATGAGGCCTTTGATGCCTTCCTGCTGGTCGGCAGGAATGTTGTAGTTTGCAATCTGACCGAGTTAGTTCCTCTTCTCAAAAACAACGGCATCAAAAACCTACCATTCCGCAGACTGGCACCCTTCCACCAACGTTCATGTTGTTCAGCGCCGCCTCGAGGTGGTCTCCACCAACATTCTCAAAGTAAATGTCGATGCCGTTGGGGGCGAGCCTGGGCAGAGCATCCTTGGGATTCTCCTTCTTGTAGTTGAATCCCCCGTCGAAGCCAAGCTCGTTGACGATAAAGTCGAGTTTCTCATCTGAACCGACAGACCCGATGACCTTGAGACCCTCGCGCTTCGCAATCTGTCCAACGACCTGCCCGACAGCACCAGCAGCAGAGCTGATGAAGATGGTCTCACCCTTCTGAGGCTGGCCAATCTTGTGCAGGCCCGACCACGCCGTCAGACCGGGCATCCCCAGAGGTCCCAGGAACAAGCCCAAGTCCAAACCATGCGGGTTCTCAACCTTCCTCGCATTTACTTTCTCCAAAAGGTCCTTGGGAATACGAGCATACTCAGAGATAGGCAGATACGCCTTGATGTAGCTGCCCTCTTCGAAATCAGGGTTATCGCTCTTGATGACCTTTCCCAGCGTGCCGTTGACAATCGGCCCGTCAATGTCAAACGGCGGAGAGTACGACTTTGTGCCGGCAGGGCGCATCTTGCCGCGCAGATAAGGGTCGTAGGACGCATAGAGAATCTCGACGACCACGCCACCCTCGGGAGCAGCCTCAAGGTCGATGGGGCGGTCCTCGACAGCGAGATGCTCCCCGGCGACGGGGAGGCCGGTAGGGACCTTTTTGAAGATGAGGGTCTTGTTTTGCGTCATTTTGGAGGTGTCTGTTGTACAAGAACGAGTTAAACCAGAGGAATATGCAGAGGATAGAAAGCTGTCGGCGGGGGTTTATATCCAGAACCAGGGCTCATAAATACGTTGGTGGCGCAAAGATGCCGAGGCATAAATCTGGTGATTTGTAAGGCGGTACAGAAAAGTCAATCGATCCATTCTTTTTCCATGGCCCACAGAACGGTCGTACTTCCTGATGCGGCACAGGGGAGCAGTGACCTCATTGATTGGTCTTGGGCCATGACGCAATTGCGCGGAAAACTTTTTAATAAAGCCGCGGTTTGGACAAGATAGATAATCAGATATTCATTTTGTTGTCTATACTTTTCCTGGTGTTGTCAGATTATAGATGTTTTACATGTAAGCATGCGACAGGGGGATTCCAAAGCCAAGATGTAGGGTCATCTTGGCGCTAAATGATAAATTACAGCGGCAGTCAGCAGACCTACAGGGCCAATCTGTTAGTTGCAGGGGTCCGACAATCAGTATTCGGGGCCAAATGCGACAGCCGCACTGAGCATTCCCTGCCTCGAAGATTCTGCAGAAATCTCTGCTGGCATGTTCCGAGCCGAATAATGCCGAAAATGTGGCCGATCCAAGGTGCCGATCAAGGTCGTACAGCATGCCCCATAGTCGCATACGTAACCGATGGCCCAGGTCACGACAGGCTTGTCCTTCCCTCATTTCAAGTCTGAAGCTGGGCTTTCTCAAGTCGTCAATGATCCCAATCCCATGGCATTAATAAAGACGCAGATTTGTATTAATAATTTCAAGTATAATAGTTTCAAAATACATAAAAGTTAGCCCAGTTTTAAACCTACATCTAGAAAGGTTTAACTACTAACACTTCACCAACTGCCACCCGTATAGACAACCAGAGTCAGGTTTCTCCATCAACGGCCAACAACCCATGATAATACTTGGCGAGGGTCTTGTGTGCTCGGAGAAGCTCCCTGGGGGCACCGGTATGGCCCAGAGTCTCGGAAACTTCAAGATACGGAATGGCAAGCTTTGCGCAGACCACTTTCATGGTTTAGTGTATAGTCGTCATGGCAATCGAATCGCCAACTCACCTTCGCGTGGTGCGTCGCCAAATGTTTCCATAGCATCCTGCGGCAGCTCGACCAAGTCAGCAAGATATGCGATGCCAGCGACAAACGAAAGCGATGCATCGGAATCCCCAGCCGAAGCTTTCAGGGCCTCGAATCGCGCCTTGTCGACAACGCCGTCTCCTGCTGCGCCTTGTCCATTTGCCGAGGGGCCCTTGCCACGTGTCGACTTGGAGCTCCTCTTCGCCTGGGCTTTACTCAGGATCTCTGAGGCAACGCCGAGTAGTTCCGCTGGGCCTATGGCCTCAGGAGCGACGGGTGGAAGAAGCGTGGTGGGTGAGGTGGTTTCTGTCGCCGTGCGCACGAGCATCTCAAATAGCGACTGGGCTATGGATGATGCTGGTGGTCGGTGGAAGGGATCACGCTGCAACCACTCTAGAACCTGTGGAGCGAGACGGTGGTCTTGCAGGTCTTGAGGCTGGAACGGCATTGCCCCCGAGTGCAGCTTCTGCCGTATGTCGGTATTCTGGAGGGCAGTTTCTGTGGTAGATACCCCAAAAGGGAGTTTCCCTGTAAGAAAGCAGAGCAAGACGGTGGCTAGACTGTTTATACCGTTAGTTCCTGCATGATAGTAAGTGAGGGAGACATAAGGGATCGAGACCTCCAGACATCCGACATCTTGGATCTGCATCCCATCTTCTCCGTCTCGGGTGCCTCGAATCGCACGTCTTGTTCTGCTTTGTTCGATGTCTCCCATATCTAACTTGGCGGTTAAAGATGTCTCTGAAAACCCGTCTTGTTAATAACGACTTACCGCGCGAGCCTGGGATAGACCGGTAAGCCGTGGTCGAATGCTGCCATCCGTCTCGACGACATACACCGACACATGAGAAAGATTCTTGATAAGAATTCCGGCGCGGTGGAGAGTCGAAACAGTTGTCGCTAGCTCGTGCATGAACCCCAGCCTGCTCAGTTCAGAGATGGAAGAGAGTCGACCAGATGCTGCAGCGTCCTCGATGGACTGGTGGCATTGCATGTCTTCCATCACGGCGTATTTGCTGCCGCCAATCTCTGCTATCACGTACAGCTGCTGCACCAGGGCCACGTTGCCCATCTGTTGGTATATCTGCACGATGTGGGGGAGCTTCTCAAAGTGCTTGTGGACAATCTTCTCAAAGGTGACTCGCAGACCTCGGTAGTCGCCGGTTGCCAGAATCGTCGCTCCGCCGACGACCTGTGAGGTCAAGACCCTCAGGATGGGACTTGGGAGCGTGACCACATCGAGAGGGATGGGGGGCAGTGGTGTCAGAGACCTCATCAGTTGGTGCGACTTGGAGAGGTCCGTTTCTAGTTCCCGGATCCGGCCCAGGAACTGGGTCCTCTCAGCGCTGTAGTCGCTTGCGGCTGCTTCAAGCTGGACGAGCTGAGATTGCATGGATCCCAACTGCCGGGTTACCTGACTCGACGTTGAGTTCACCTTGATCGGAAAGCGACTGGTCAGCCCTTGCAAGTCGAAGTCTCCTCGCCAACTCACCAGAAGCTCTGTCCCAAAAGCTTGCTGGACTCCCTCTAGCCGTGCCTTGAGAGCCTTGAACTTGTGCTGGACAAAGACCTCCCATCCAACGTGGAGAGCGGACCAGCCTCTGCATTCAATCACGGCGAGGTAGACGTCCCGCAGGCAGCCCTGGAACTCGTCCTTTGCCTGGGTGCCCCTGAGGTCGGCCTCATGGTTCAGAAATGCCATGGACAGGCCGATGCACATGTTGCTGAGCTCGAGGCAGTTCCGGCGGAAGTTCTTGGCCTCCCTGGCCTTCTCGACGATGGCGCCTACAATTTCCAGCAGGACAGTGGTGTTTTGGAGGACGGCTGCCTGAGCACCTAGGATAGCGAGAGCCTCCATATCTGCTTTAAAATCCAAACTGATCGAAAAGCGTCAGTAGCGAGTGGTTTTAGGCTCCTCCTATTTACTGGTGCGGGATCAGATCTGCTGTTGAGGTGAGGGGGCCCAAGGTGATCCTGGTCAGCCTCGCCGACGCCTCATTACAGATATCAGGCAGCAAAAAGGCATCCCATCCCATCACATTGCATAATCATGCATCTCTGTATGCGCCACCACGTGATAGTGAACCTCGCTGCATTTCAGCTCAGAGTTAGGCAGCATCTCCTCATCACCCCTCCGCCTGACTTGGACAATCTCTCATGCGGTGACTAAAGGATCGAAAGGTAACAGAATTTCGAAATAGCCCGAAGGCTCGCGACTTACGAAGAGAACTCTTAGAAATGGCCCTCACTGATTTTTTCCTCTGGAGGGTGAGCAACCCGGCCGTGTCCAGCGAGATCTTGAAATGCCTAGTCGACGCTCTTGAAGCTGTGACGGACGGGGAGGATGTGAGAGCCAAGTATCAGCATGTTCTGGTCCTTCAGTTTCTGCCTTTTGAGAGGGATCTTCTTACTTCCATGTTTGAACATGTCCCTTCAGACATTCGCGAAGCCGCCGCGGCATCCTCTGTCCCGCTCGACTTGCTCGCGACCCACATCTTTTTCAAGTGGTCGTGGGCATCTGCGGTACTGCGTCAGATTCACGTCGAGTTCAGCCCAGATAATCTCCAGGATACGCATGGCGGAAAGCCAGCTACCGCCTTTGAGATGGTCAAGGACATGCTCAGAAGCAGACACACGCGCGTCGCCTCCGACAGGCGATACTATCGGACAGAACAGCTTGTTCGGGATAACCAAGACTTTGTATCTCGACTTGGAACCATCGACCAGCAACATATCAATGTGGTTCCTCACGCCCAAGACCTTCCTCTGTGGAGGATGATTGCTCTGCTGTTCGTCCGGAACCTCGAGGTGATGAGGGGATGGGAGGGGTTTCGCACCATTGTCGGTCTCTTCTCCCGCTCCAAGTCTCGGCAGCAGGGGGCACAGGAGCGCTTTGAGATTCCTGCAGAGAGCGATGACCTGCTGAACCCCTTGCTGGCGACATCCTTCGCGCCGGCCCTCGAGGCCGAGATCCGTCAACGGGGAGCAATCCTGCGCGCGGACCCCGCCCTGGCTCTTGAAGATCCGGATCCAGAAAACGTCAGGCTTTTCACGATGGCCAAGTTGAGCTTTGCAGTGGATTTTATGACGGAAACGGTTGATGTCTGGGACGTTTGGGTCCTGGAGAGGCTCGTCCAACTGCACCTGAAGGAGACGGAGCTCGTTGCCCCAGGGTTCCCGACGCAGGACTTTGTCAGCTCGGCAGCCATCTCGGCACACTGGGAGGAAGCCAAAGTGGAGCTCCAAAGAGAAGGAAGGGAGGCAACGCTTCTGTTCCCCAGGAAGAAGTTTGATCTGGAGGCCCAGGTGAGCAGGCACAGAGCCCGGCGAAGACCGAGGCTGACCACGGACAGAGACCCAGATACGAATTCGTACAGCTGGATCAAATCGAAACGGTATGTTCTTGGACAGATCGAATTTTGAAGCTTGTGTTCTGGCAGCTAATGCCGCGCCGCAACAGATAGCGCTGCGGTACGAGGAACGGATCTTTAACAGACAGGTTTCAAGCCCGGCTAGCTTTCTTCCTTTCATCAATTGGGATGATCTAGGTTTGGTGAAGGCTGGGCAGACCCAAGGGGCGATAGACTCCCTCGGGCTTCCGAGGTCGAGTTTCTCTGACGGAGAGCTGAAGGTTTGGCTCACATCCGATCACTCAGCGACTTCCAATCTGCTTTACGTAAATGAGGACCTCTACCTTCGCCATATCGTGGAAGGATATGAGTATCCTGGCCAGTTCCTAAATGGCAGAATTCTGTTTCGGTGTCGTGAACTAGACAAGACACCGTTCCCGGAGGAGTTGAGTCACTTCTGGATGGACTGGGTGAGCAACTCATTATTCGTCGACCCCCTTTCACTAACCACTATTCCAAGAATGACGTTGCCATTACTCGGGAACCAGACTCGGGCAACTTCTTCCTCCTTGAAACCCTCCCGGGAATCAAGGCACGCGAGTTGAAACGGACAAGCTCCGACTCTGGGCCAATCACATTCTTCGACTTCAAATGGAGACACCGACATCAACTCGGTCGTCAACGCGACGAGCTCCAGGCCGTCCTCGGGGAGCACTTCACGCCGTCGTATTGCGACTTCCTGCTCTGCATTGATGCGTCCGAGTTCGACCTGGCAAAGGCCCGCTTCATTGGCCAAGGTAGTTTCGGAAAAGTACATTGCGTGCCCTGGAGGAAGAAGCCCGTCGAGGTGAGTCTTGACCACGTCGAGGAGCAGCTAGGAGACGTGGCCATCAAGGTCTCGCACGCCATCTCAAGCAACGAGGGCAAGTCCGACGCCAAGTTCTTTGCAGAGGTAAGTCCCCCGTCTCGACAGAGAACCTCAACTAAGAAACCCAGCTCGCAACTTCGTACCAAGCCCTCTCTGGAAATGGAAACCTAGCAGGACTGGTCCGTCTATTCGGGATTGTGAAGGTCTTGGTGGACCCTGTTACCGGGGAGATGTATGATCCACGAGACGAGGGTTCTCGAGACGCCCATGCCCGGCTTGCCTTAGTGTTTGACTATGCCAGCGGCGGAAACCTGATTGATTACCTTGCCAGAGACTCGGCTCAAGAGGACCCATACGAAATCTGGGGAAACCTCTGCACGTATTTCGCCGACAATGCCAGGGCCCTAAAAGACATCCATAGTCGCGGGATTGTACACAGGTAAGTGTTCAGTGTCCACTCCAGCCACTATTTTTAACATGGCTCAGGGATCTTCATCAGGGAAACGTGCTGGTCCAAGTAGAAAAGAAAAAGGGCACCGAAGAACCCCAAGAATACTGCCTCATATCCGATCTCGGGGAGGGCAAGGCCCTAGACGCGGACTACGCCGCCCCCGAAGTCTCAGAGGGAAGACACACCGCTTCATCCGACATCTTCGCCTGGGCGCAGCTCTTCCTCGAGGCCATTCGAGTTTCCCACGGCCGACTCAGCTGGGATGACGGTCAGGTCCGGTACCCCAAGCGGCTGATGACCATCCTCGAAGCTTGCCTCTCGGATGACCCGGAGAAGCGCATCTCGGCTGCTAAGCTCGAGGACATGATCCAGGATGTGTCGCTGGAGATGATTCGGGAGGTGGAGGCGAGTGGAGTGGAGTGGGTTTTGGGAAGTTATGAGCTTCCGAGGGTTGCGAAGCGGTTGTCGACGTCGTTGGAGTTGTCTGATGCGTGGTTCCGGTCCAGCTGAGTAGGGTGCGGATATATGTCTATTTATACAAACACCTAACCTGCTACTGCATTTGAGACGAGAAATCCATTTACTGATCAGATTATTGTAACTTCTGCTTGTCCCTTGGTGACACCAAAGGGGTCCGTGGAGAGCAGCAACCCGGATTCGTCCGAGAACAATGAAGCTACACCGACTCTTCTCCATACCTCGCCTTGACCAGAAGAGCTCCGCTCTGGAACGGCCTCTAGAATCAGTCCGGTAGAGCGAGTGTCGTTGCTGATGTGTATATATAAGCACTTGCTGGTCGTCTTGAGAGCCGGGCTGTCACCATCCAAGTCGAATCGTCCGTGAGCAAATACGGATGACGTATTCCCCCCATCTTCCGTGACAAGCATGTCATACGGGAAGAAAGTCCTCCATTTCCCGGTCTTTTCAACGCGTCGAAACGTCGTGATCCGCCATGTCAAGGCCAAGACTTTGATGTAGCCACCTAGAACTGGGTCCACGGCTACATCTACAACCTCGAACGGGGACTTGGCCAACTTCGACGTGAGCCATTGTAGCTGCGACCTCTTGGGCATGCTTGAAGAGTCAGATAGTGGATGACAGAATATGATTGACGCATCCAGTGAAGCCCAGGACCAGCTCGGGGCGCGTTCTTTCTTTGGAACTTCTGCCTTTCCAATCCAGGAATGCCACAGCAGATGGGTAGGTAGATTGTGTCGCCACACTCCAGCAAACGAAAAGTACTCATATCCAGTTTGAGAAACCATTTGAGCTGCAACGCTCTGAATCGCTGGTAACTTGTCTGTGCCATGGGTAAGTTTGCGGTCGCAGTATGCAAAGACGAAATTCTCCCATCTGTCATCAAGCTCGTGGCTGGAAACGGATGCACCTCTTGGCCAGAGGACGCTGCTTGATGTAGAGAATTCCTCCTCTGGCTCATTTTCTTCGGATAGAAGGCAATTGCGACACTCGAAGAAGATCTTGGCGTGGCCGAAGTGTATGCTTCGAGTGGAGAGGCTGCGCTCTTGCATGGTCCAGCCCCTGGTGTTCCATTTTGAGAGGTCGATGGTATGGATGCGGTTGTTCTCCAAGGCTCGCTTGTGATAGTAGAGGATGAAGAATTGGTCATCTCCGTTCCCTGTCGGATATGGTATCTTAACAGCAGGAGATGAGGCAATGTCTCTGCGGAGAAAACCGTTGTGACATGATTCTGAGGATGTAGCAACGATGGTGACAAGGGCTAGTTGGTAGACCATATGCATGAGTCCGGCCTCGTGCTGCCAATCTTCGGCCGAATCTTGGATAATGCATAAGGAATCGATCCAGAGGTACTTGATGTTGAGTCGAATGCATACGTGTATCGCGTCAGAGAAGTTGAGTGGAAGGTCAGCCAACTTGATCTCCTTTTTCATCGTCTCCAAGTTGGACTTGAAGGTGCGGAGGGGAGGCGATACAGTCATGTCTCCCCACATGTGACTGAGTGCAGCAAATTCCTTCATTTGATGGGAGTTCCTGTGAGAGGAGGTTTCAACCAGTCGGAGAGTAATATCGTCGGCTGTTTCTCCGGGATGGATCTCTACCAGTCGGGTTGGGATCCATGATGCCTGCCGAGACGAGACTGAGCAACCGTCGCCATGGTTGTTCACGCAGTTGTCTATCCACCGCCGAATCATCACGACGTTTTCATCAGAGAGAGTGACGGAGCTAGGCAGTCTGCACCGTTTCTCGGGGTCATCAGAGAACAAGTCTTATCATCAGTATCACGAGTCCGAATTCTTATCCAAAGGGGTCCTACCTGGCGAGTCACAAACTGGAATATCAACCACCGATCCACGCCATGAATTTCCCTTTCCATCATGCAGAGTGTTGTACTTTTCCGTAAAATAATGAAGCCGTAGTCGAGTCACCATCCCATTATACTGCGGAGGCAGACCCGAGAGCCCAAACTCGACATGATCCCCCAGGGGCTTGAACGGAGAAAACAAAAAGTGAGCTTTTATCTTGATCCTGCGGTCCCAGGATATCTTGAGGAGGTTGTCTTCATCACCTTCCCAGAGATAGTGTGTGCCGTTCTTGTCGAACGATCGGGCCTCTGGGGTTGCCATGAAGCACAGGACATGACGGATGAGGCCGCAGAGGCCGCAGCCAGCCTGGTTGGATTTCTCCAGGGCTGGGTAAGAGGGATACTCATCGGTTACTTCCCAAGCTGTGTCTATTTGGGCGGACCCTTTGATGGATGTTCGATCTGGGACGAGGTTTTGGCACTGCTGACAGGGGTGTGATGCAGGCGCAGTCAAAATATCCGAGAGCGTATACATGGCTCTGCCATCAGGGCTGGGACTTGACTGCGCCATAATGATCAGTGACGTCGTCTCGGGCTTATCTTGCCTCAATAAAGTTATCGGTTACTCGAGATGTTAAATGCGTCTTTTTCGGCTGTGCCTTTTCCGCCGCCAAGTAGTTAAGACCCTGGTCAGCAATATCCTCTATAACTATATTTTGCTTATAAGAGTAAATCAGACAAGCAGTAGATGTCTTGCCGTCAGACATGCGATCTTCAGAAACTGGCCTCTGCAGCATGAGTTTATTCTCTTAAATTTACGGCAAAATTATTGACTTGTAGTATAGTTCAAGCTCAACTCCACCTATCCAGCTCGACTGGACCGGGTGAATGATTCTGAATTGTCCTAACAAGCGTCTCTTAACCAGCCAATCATCCCCTAGACTATCTTCCATGTACAATTCCAGCCGCTTGTTGCCCCTCCAAGGCTGTGGAAAGATTCTGCTGAGCGACTCGAGCAGGTACCAACGCCGGAGAGGTGTTTCTGTGGCGTGCTGACTCACGTATCAAAAACGAGGCTGTGGCCATCGCCAACAAGCCCCGCAATCAGGCAGAACTTGCCCTCGACAACAACCTCTTCACCATGAGGCTCCTCCACGTTTCCAGCCTTGAGCTCAAAACCTTCTTCGGCGACAAAATACCAAAATACGCAATCCTTTCTCACACATGGGCCGAGGATGAGTTTCTCTTCAAGGACCTCGAAGCCGGACTGGCTCGACAACAAAACCCAACACGAGGCTTATCAAAGGTGCTTCAAACCTGCAAAATAGCACGGAAGCTCGGCCTAGAATGGATCTGGATCGACACCTGTTGCATCGACAAGTCAAGCAGCTCAGAACTCTCCGAAGCTATCAATTCCATGTTTAAATGGTACCAGAGATCGACGATCTGCCTCGTCTTCTTGGAAGACTTGGCCCTCGGGCCGGATGGATCTTTTACCAACTTCGGGACCAGCCGCTGGTTTCGAAGAGGCTGGACCTTACAGGAACTTATTGCACCACATCGTCTACTATTCTTTGACGGCAGGTGGAACTTCCTCGCCTCCTCAAACCACATCTCTCGCCGGTTAGCCAGCATTACGGGCGTCGCGGAAAGGATATTTACCCACTGCTATACCGACCCTACGACCGATGCTTCCGAGCCGCTACTCTGCAAATGTTTTCGGTTCTACTCGAGGGTCCAGAGTGAGTTGAGGGAAGAGTCGGTGGCGACAAAGATGCATTGGGCCGCCAAGCGAGGCACGACAAGGGAAGAGGACACGGCTTACTGTCTCATGGGTCTCTTTGACATCAATATGCCTCTTCTCTACGGCGAGGGAGGAGAGAGGGCATTTTATCGTCTTCAGAAGGAAATCATCAGCTCTGTTGACGACCAGTCGATCCTTTTATGGCACGCCCCCTTCGTCTACCGGGAGACCGACCTGCCGCTACTCGCAAAGCATCCCTCGTGGTTCTCCCACTGCGGCTTAATCAGAAAGAATCGTTCGCCGGGCCAACTGCGAAGCATCAATATGACGCCCGGCGGATTGGAGATGGAGGCGCTTCTTGTGCCCTGCAGCCCCATCTTCCTAAAGGGAATGAAAGCCTCGCACCCTTCTCCGTACAATCATCTCGCTGTGCTAGCCTGTCACGTTGATGGAGATGTTTTCAAACGGCCTGCAATTTTCCTCACTCCCACCGACGACGCGTCGGGCTCTCCAGTTCGTGCCTACCACCGAGGGCAGCAGTTCATGAGCGTCATAGTGGGTTTCAACACCGAAGTTCAACTTATTTACGAGGGTGGCATCTGGGATCGCGAACTTTCTGAGATAGCCCTGAGGGGCTCTCTGATGCGCTGGCCTTGGAGCGTCCGCGGTGGGTTGATACAATTGACATCGTTGACTTTACCTAGCGTGCTAACTTGGCCGGCTCAAAGTCGATTTTAGCAAGTCTCAAAAACAACAAGTTCTACTAAGTCCATACGAGAGCCATTCGCTTTGGGGGGGGTGCTTGGTATCCCAGAAGGAGCAAGTCTCCCTTCAGCTCAAGGGCCGAGGCCATGGGTCATATCGGCTGAGACTTTCTCACCCTCCATTACCTGCTGATATGGTTCTGGCCGATGATGCCCACTTCTCCTTGAACAGTCACCGCATGGGCGCAGACGTGTTCTATCTCGGGGGGATTCTGTTCTTCTGGAGAGATGATCCACCATCCGGTTTCGTCATCGGATGGGGCACCATCGAATTTGACTCCCTCGAATTTGACTCCTTCGAATTGGACCCCTTCGAATTGGACCCCGTGCCGCCGGGCATAATGAGCTGGTTCGAGCCATGGGAAAGTCTAACTGGGCTTAGGGAATTTGATGAACAAACGGCCAAGGATGTTTGGTGCTCCGCGAAATTGGAACAGTTGATTATGAAGTGCTGCCGCGGAACGGCCGGATGGGAGCCACGCAGTCGAGGCTCGATCTTGGATGTTCAAGTTCAGACGTCGATTGACAAGGTTTCTTTTTTGGATGTAGCCGCTTGGGTTCTGACGGTCGAGGTTGAGTAATTGCCTGAGATATTCTAGGGGGCCATTCCCAACTCGTCCAGAGGAGATAGGACATGTATGATGACGCTCATAGGGATCGAGATACGAAATGATTTTCTCACCACTCCTGGCTGAGATCTAGGCATGGTTATTCCCTTCCATCTCTCTCGTACTTCCAAAGTAGGTACCAGGCCAGTACACTAATTGCCGCAAAATGGAGGCATCAAACCCGACGCCCTTTGCATAATAAACCGATATAGCCATGAAATTCTTAATAGTAGCCTAATATTTGAGGGGTCAGCGCCGAAGAACAGTAAGGCAGCGTGTATATTCCCAAGTTTATTGAATTGCTCTTACCGACCGTAGACCCACCCCCTGGTGATTGATACAATTCTTTCCCCAAGTGGGTACCGACCAATAGAGCAACGGGTTAAGCGTGATATAGCTTCTAACGAATGTCACAGAAACGGCACAATTTGCCAATCATGGGAAGATCCACGGATAGATTCAGAAACAAGCAAAGAAATGGTAGTGGACTGGCTGGGCCCATGTTCAAACAGAGGCACAAAACCTGCACCTATCTTTGTGAAACGTAGGTACACCTTCTGATCTGCGTGGCATTGTTAAACGTCCCATACATTTTTGGCATTGCCCTGGAAGAGCTTCTCCTTCAGCTCTTGATTCCCGTTGCACCATTCCACGACCTTGTCCATAAAAAGCTTCGCATTGTATCCTAGCGATTTCGTGTGCGGCCAGTCGGAACCGAGCACAACCCCTTCCCCATTTCGCATCCTAAAAAGCGACTTTGCCAGCGACTCCAAGTTGTTGAAATCCACATCATTGGACAACAGGTAGGGTGCCGAAATCTTGACGTAAATGCGAGGATCTTCCATCATGCTTTTCAGAGCATCCCACCCTGGCTGGTTCGCTAGGTTCAATGGCAAGATTGCTAGAGAAGCGATGTGCTCAAGCAGATCTTTGCCTAGAGTTCGGACACCAACGGTTGAACATGATCAAGTACATCCATGTCAGCATACAATCCGATCGACCACGTCTTCATCGGTTGCAGCTTCTCGGCGTACTTGCGTAGGACGGTCTGGATTTCGGTCTTGGATAAGACAGCTTTGGAAGATCTCAAGTTGAGGCGAACGCCTCGAACACCAAGATGATGCCACTGCCGAAGAGTCTGGGAATCGACATCTTCCGGGTCGAACGCAACGACTCCACAACTCCTGGCGGGCCCAACTTCTTCAGAGCATCCAGCACCCAGGTGTTGCCGTTGCGGTACGGGGATAGCTGGACGAACACCATGTGAGTGGATACTTGTCGGTCTCGATGAGATGGACCTGGATGTCCCACGACCCTCCTAGAAGGGTGGGTTCGGATGAAGAGTTGAAGACCGCCCAAGACGCGAGCCACACAAGGCCAGCATGAAGGCTTGGGCTCGACGGAGACCAAGATGCCGGGAGAAGACATCGGGAACCCGCGAGCACGCATTTGACGACCAAGGGTTGCCAACATGATGAATAGTACTTGTAAACGCTTGGATACGGGCTTGCAAGGTGGATTGCGTGAACTGGCGAACCGAGTGGGAGGGAGATGGAGACTTGATAGCCAGACGCTGCTAGTACCACCACGGACAGGGTGAGTGAGGAACTGGCGCGAGAGAGCCAGACTGATCTAGGTATAGTAACGTGGAGACTGTGCATGAAACTTGTGGCGTGTTTTCTCCCACCCACGCACAGAACCTGGATTTAGTGAGAACCTAAATGTAATCAACCCCTTGAAAGATATGGAGACTCTAACAAAAGTCCAACTGAGAGGCTGAAAGAGAATAACAAAATAAATACGGAAAGGATACTCGGGCCTTATTCACCCAATTGAAACTAGGTACACACATAATCCATCGTAGTCGCCTGCCAGAATATGACTATAACTGCAACTTTCACTCTCAAATCTCTCCCTAGTCAGGCAGCTGGCTACAGCTCGAGTCGGATCAATCATCGTAGAGCACCAGGCAACGCACTTCAATCAAGCGGCGCCTCGGCACCATGGTAGGAGCACCACGGTCCTCGAAGGCGCCATGTGCCATGCCGAGGGCTGGTGCGTCACCGTTGCCAGCCGAGTGAAAATCGACAAAGATCAGAGCCTCATCGGGTGCCAGGTTGCTGACGTAGTAGAAGCGCAAGTGCGAGGAGTACTTGAGGGTGGTGAAGTGCGTCTTGTAGTTGTTGCGCGTGCGGATGGGCACCGTGTTGCAGGAGCCCAGCGCAAGCGGCCACTGCCTCACAACGTCCCCGACGGGCCGCCAGACATTGACGATGCCCCAGCGCTTCGAGAGCCAGCGGTCCGCCTCCTCATCCCCGAGTACACGCCGCAGATTTACCACGGCCGTCTCGGCGTCGTTGTCTATGTGTATGTTCGGAAGCGGCTTGGACGAGAAGTTGTATGGGTCGAGGAGGTTAGTATTCTGAGCCGCAGTTAGCCATGCATATGCGGCGGAGCGAGAGGGAGAGAATGCCTCTTCGATACGCCGATGGCGAAAGTTGTACGTGATTGACCTCGCTGCGCCGGTCCTGTCCTTGACCAACTGGACGCACTCGTCAAAGTACGGCCCGCGGACAAAGGCCTCGACGTCGCCTTTGTCAGGCGCGAGCAACTTGTCCTCGGACAACACCGACGGAGCATACACCCACTCGATTCCCTCACAGCCAAGTGTCGTCGGCGGCTCGAAGTGGCGCAGGTCTGTAACGTCCACAACTCGCTCCAGGTTGGGCCCAATGTTGGTCTGGTGTTCTTGGCTTTGCTTGAAGTTGAGGAAAGCTGGCTTGGCGTCCTTGGTAGGACCGAGGAAGCGGATGGTCCCCTTTGTCGCGCTAGGAGACCGCCAAGGGACATGCTCGAAGGGTTCCGTCTTGGTCCACGGATTTGGATCGATGCTACGACCAGCCGCAGTGCCGGCAACACGTTTCTTGGCTGGGATGGTTGCGTGAAACCTTCTCCCACCAGCTGTACCTGTTCGATTTGCGCAGCGCCACAGGGTGGCTCCCAGAGGCGCGTGGAGGATGCCGGAGAACATTGGATTCTTGGAAGGTTGGCGAGGGAGCAGGATGAAGGCTGGTCTGCGGTGAAGAGATCTAGCTACTCCCACCCGCCAGCGCCCATGACATCCATATAAAACGCCTTTGCGGTGCCTCAGGCCTACTGTTCTGAGGGCTGTGAAATGCCTTCAAAAGTTGTGCCCAAGAGCCGAAGGCGCCTCCTCTGGCGATCCCTGTCAGTACCAGAATAGCAAGGCTCCTGGATCAGTGACTGATCTACCTGCTGAATATTCAGAGGATTAATAGGGCCTTAGCCCTTGCTAGTGAGCCTGGGACTGCTGTATCGTAGGTGTTCATGTTGAAAGGACGCTGACCAGAGGTGCCGATGTACATGATTTCTCAGAGGACCCTCGGCAGACAGTTGATTCATCCATCGTTGCCTTACTGCCTAGAAGTCGGAGCCTACGCTCCTCTGATGGGCTGAAATTAGGAGGTGTGGTGCGCCAGGAGTGAGCCAGAATCTACGTATCATATAATGACTTTGCGCAGAGGCTCGCCCGGCTATGGTGGTGTTTTTGCATTTTGGCCAGTGTCACTTGCCCAAGCCACACCGGGGGATAGAAACCCGCAGCCAAACGGAGCCCTGGAGTAAAACGATAATCTCAACTCCATTTCTGACACTTTCTCGCCCTGCCCCAGCTGGCATCTAATCTCAGAACCACACAGCCCGGGAAAAAAACAGCCAATCCCTCAGTCACCGTAAGGCCATCACTGGTTACAAATTACGACTCGCCGTCATGGCGCCCAAGACATGTCGCATGCTGAAACCATTTCCCGCAGGACGAGAGCTAGCTACAGGCAGCGCCTCTCAGCCAAAACGCCCCGCCACTCGCCGTCATCGACGACTGGCTGAACATGTACACCCAAAATCCCGCCTTTGCAGCTGCAGATCGCCACCTTCAACGCCACCATTGTCCTTGTCAACGAGGCCGGGGAAACACGGCTGAAGGAGTGGCTCCGCCCTTTGGACCTCATCTCCACGACTCGCAAACGTACAGCTTTTCCAGGCTCACTGCTGCGCCAGCTGCCCAACCTGAGGCTCCTGCGGGCCACGGACACGCAGTTCAAGATGTTGGACCTTACGGCGGCCAAGGAGCTAGGAATCGCCGTCGTCGCCGAGCCAGGTCTCAGTCGTCCTGTCGAGGCCTGGCCCGGAAGCCCCAACGTCAAGAAACAGCGTTCATCCCACGACGCAGCACACCTGGGCACTGGTTGTGGCCATGGCCGATGACGCCGCGCTCAAGGCCCGTACTGGCTGGCAGAGCGACCTTGCGACTGGCCTTTTTACTTTCTACATCTAAAGGTCTTAGCTAGAACAAAACTTAATGAGATTCTAGGGTTGCGGCACTCCGCGACAGGCTCTATTCAATAATCTCACACCTTGACGAGCGGGTTCGTAGACAACCTCGCAGTGATCTGGACAAGCTCGACATCGTTTCCATTGCTCTGTCTATCGTGCACTACGCTATTAGCCCAAATATATACCACCCGCGGAGAAGAATACCACATGCGCAAGAGCCTATAGTCCCAGCCGTGCTCACTATTGGAGTGGTTTCCTCAAGACAAAGACAGCCTGGCAACGTCCGGCGTTTTGCTAGGGCCTAGCGCCCAGTCCTGCATTTTGACCCAGTCGTTCCAATTGAGCTCCGCACACTCAATCTCCTCAAGGTTGGCTTGCTGGAGGGGCCGCAGGAAGGGAACAGTCTGGCCGTCGTCCATGTCATACTGGTTTTTGACGGAGAGCCAGGAGCTGGACTTGGCGGCGAATAAGTAATTGCGACGCTCCGATTCGTGTTGGGAGCCGATGCCGCTGTGCCAATCGTCGCCAAAAAAGCCGTGGAGGACAGCAGGTCAGTCAAAGACGTCACAACTAGCCGGCGGATGTACGGAATAAGGCTGGGAGATTGTTGCTGTTGGTTTGGGAGCTTGATGTTGATGCAGTCGGCAACGGCCTGGACGGGGCCGGTGTATTGGGCTTGGTTGAGAAAGTAGCGCATGCAGGATTGGAGTTTCGGGTGCCAGTCGAAGATTTCGAACTGAGATTCTTCGGAGCTGGTAGGCGAGGGCGACTTCCGGCCCTCCTCTGGCGGTTCGTCGACGAGGCTCATTGACACGGTGATGACCATCTCCGGCTCCACAGTTTCCTCCCAGACGGATGGCAGGATAATCGTGCCGTCTGAGAGAATCAAGTTATACTGGCCCCGTTGCATGCGGGGCGCCACTGGGTCCTCTTGGAGAACGGCCTGCCTGATGAAGTGTTCGATATCCTGGGGGCCAAAGGGTTAGCACAGCTCTCCAGGTATATCGGGTTGGATATCAGTTCATGACTCACTTCCCATCTCTTGCACTTCTCCCAGGGAATTTGAAATTTCCTCCCCGCTGCGTCTTTCAAATGAATGAATTGACGCCTGTTCCTGACTTCCAGACCAAGGGCGGTGCCATCAGTCTGGTCCGGCGTGACCAGAGATGGCTCTGAAATGGATCGAGCGTCGTGAATTTGATGTTGGTTCATGATCTTTGGGAGAGACGGTTGGCTAGATACGTTAGCAAAATTTTGCTTAGTAGTCTTGCACTCGGGAGTAGGGTCTCACTGAGCTGCTGCCGATAGGAGGACCTGGATCGAGGCGAGTTTGGAATGGAGGGTATCTCGGAGAGCGCGAAGCGGACTTATACAACGTCCATCCTATCTTATACCACGAGCTCTGAAACGCGCAAGATCGAGGATTTTCAAGCTTGCGTTGGTAGTTCTTGGTGCGTTCCAGGAAGTCGGCGATAGTATCTATCGAGGAGAGGACAATATGGGATGCCGCGTTGACTGTCGCCAAGGGGAGCGTTTCGTGACTCCTTATTTGGCTGATTTGGATAAAGGCTTGCTGCATCGCAGATAACTCAGAGATGGCCTCTTGATACTCGATGGAAGCACCTTTGGTATCTGACATGACCCTGATGAGCCGATACGTCAAGTTGGCGCCAGCGACGATGTCGCCAACGGAGTACCCAAGTGACATGCCTTTATCGGTGCGTTCTTGTTTAAAGATCAAGAAGGAATTCTTGAGATGAGATATCAAGGTCAAAAATACGAATTGGGCAGGGACGCAGCCGCAAGGCGTTCAGCCAGCTCAGAGTTGAAAAGTCTTGCTGCCTGATCACCAAGTCTGCAGCGAGCGTTGCTGGGCGCTGCGTCTGGTTCGCCTCGTGGACGACGGTGCCCAAAAGCGCTTTGGTTCCAGTGCATAGGGTGAACACAGCCCCGCCTACGTAACCGAGTACCGGCCAGCCTTGTTATTCGAGTTGGAGGGGAATGCGGCTAAGGCTATGCTGAATGGCCTCGGTGCTGTGGCGTCTACGGCGAAGCAAGCTGAAGATAGCAGCGGCATCGTTAGGATCCCTGCTGCATTTGCTATCAGTGGCAACTAGGCATTCGAGGTCAATGGCTTTGACCAGGGCAAACCTTCACCCTGAATAGCATTGTTCTCACTCATCTGGGACCGGATGGCTGGGCATCAGCGGTCTTGTCTAAGCCACAGAGACCCCTCCGTCTTTGGCCATACGGCCCGGCTGGGGTACAGGTGGTGAAGAAAGGGGCATTATTTTCCCGAGCACCTATCATTTGCTCTAGCCTCCCCTAGATGGAGTAACGAGATTCCGATTAAGCATTAAATGGCTCAGATTCAGACGAGCATCGTTATGAAGGTTGAAACAAGTAGAGGAAGAAAGGAGAATTACCGCCGATAGAATCAGCTATTCCACCGGCTAACTTGAGCTCTTTGAAACGTGGGATATCAATCACGCCCTCAATAATAGCCACCGCAACATATACTCCCTTACGCGAAATTCTCGCGCCAGCGACTGCCCAAAGGCACACAGAGCCTCTAATCGATGCAGTCCCGCCGGTAATCAAGAGCTTTGGGGGTACGAGGAGATAGCCACTGAGTCAAGCAGCAACGGGACGGCGAGTCTCCGTTCGCCGAGGAGACGGGGCAGATGGGTGGGGACTGCACCCCAAGATAGGCTACTCACAACGCAGGCTCCTGGCCTTTTTGACTGTGCTTATTTTTATATGCAGTGTCTTCTTTGTAGTTTGGCTGGTACTAGTTGATCGTATTCTGATGCGTCTGCTCCCTCAAGGGCAGGTTGCTTCCACCACAGCTACTTGAACACGCTATTTCAATAATAACCACTCAGCACTGGTCTCTGCCACAGTCGACCTGGCACCTCGTAGCCGTTTGTTCGTCGTCTGAATCACAACACGCTTGTAAGTCGTCAGGCTAGGCACCCCGTTGTCCTGGACCTCCAGGATGAAGTGATACTCGTGGCCTTTTACCATTGGCGTGCCCCCAAGTTGCTCAAGTCCACAGACCTCTGGAGGCGGCATCTGCAGCCCAACCCTGGCGCCCGGCTTCTCCGGGTCGAGGTTCTTGATTTCAATGTCTGGAATCATCTCCCCGAGCAGGCCCGTCACGCCGCTAGGCTCCCTGTACTGGAACCAGTGGAAAGCGATGAGATCACCGTCCGGGTCGTAGCTCCTGGATGCGTCAAGGGTGATCTTGTCGCCGGCTTCGACCTCAATAACCAGGGGCTCGGGCCCACCGGTGCTGTCGTTAACAAGGACAACAGGCGCATGGTTGGCCTCACCAGCATCACTTGTGAGGGTCCACTGCATGCGTGCCGCAAAGTCGTTCTGGAATGCCCGTCGCCAGCGCCAGATGGTAGCGTAGTTGCTGGTGTGAGGCCGCCCGTCCAGGCCTACTACCGTGTCTACTGCATCCGCGTAGTGCTTCACCGGCACGGAAGGGTCGAGGAAGCTATATCGACCGCCCCAGCTGCCCCAGTGAGGGTGCTCAGGGGACCCGAGCCCGTTCTGGATGAGGTACAGGAACGTGGGAGTGTCGCCCTCCACCAGGAATTTGAAGTCCGGATACTTGGCGCCCAGGGGACCGATCTGTATATGCTCCCTGATCCACTCCCTCGTGAACTGGCTCGGATCCGCGCCCCCGGGGTCGGTAGGGCCCGAGATGCCCGTCCATGCCGCGCAGGGGTACTGGCACCAGCCGTGGACGGAGCATATGTAGAAGATATCCGGGTATGTAGCCCTAAGCCACGCCCCCGTGTCGTCCTGGTCGGAGATGGCATATACCCTGAGCTTGGATCGGAAGAGCGCGCTCGCCGAGCCCGTCCTCGTCTGATCGACGTGCGCCACAGCCTGGGCTAGGGCGTTGGTGCCGCCCCAGCACAGAACCCAGAGGGGTTCATGGGACTCGTCGACGCGGGCGATGAGGAGCTGCGAGCCGCCGCTGAGCGTGGTGAAGGGCTCCAGCGCGATCTTGCCATACACCGGCGGTCCGCTCCTGATCATGTCGCACAAGCTCTGTGCGTCAGGGTATTGGTTATCCGGGTGGGCGTGGGCGTTGAGGTTGCCTACCACCTCACCGTACGCGTCGACGATGTCGCGGATCTCGTGCGGAGCCACGCGCGACTTCATGTGCGTGGAAGTGCAAGCCACGAGGCCCCTCGTGTGGAACTCATTGCTGTAGAGGAGGTAGCGGACGAGAGACTCGGAGTCGTCGGGCTCGTTGGTGATGTCGGTGAGGATAAAGACTCTGGGCTTGCTCTGACAAACCCGCAGCTGTGCTTGAAAGGTCATTGTGGCTGATGGATATGCAAAGGGGGAGTTGATGCGGTCAGTCTGTCTGAGTGGCCGGCTACCAGATATATAGCCATCTTTGCCGCTTCATGGGCTCGAGGAGAGATCTTTCCATCATCCCCCGCGCGTGCGTAAAGTTGCCTTTTACAGCATCGACAGGAGGGAGAGAGGGGAAACTGTGCCATCTCGCTGTGAGATGAACCGGTGGCGTCTGTTCAGTCAGCTGGCGCTTGGCTACCACGAAGCCGTGGTATCCCCAGCCGCACCAATCCTGGCCAGGGCTTGAATAGGTGCCCTTATTAGTCACCTCGAACGCCAGAGCCAGGACGGGGAAACACTGATGCCGTTGTGTTGTCCCCGGTTTTTGCAACCCTTCATGTTTACGCGTCATCATATTCTGCATTTGACTCGCCAGCCCCAGCACTCCAAGGTGCTGGCTCGGTATTTTTAGCGGACAACATCGCCAGCGTCAAGGGCCCCGTAAAACGGCGGCGGCGCCTTCATTCCGGGAGAGCAGTGGGGGTACGGTGCGTACGAGTCATGGAGTCTCCCCCTTTTAGCAACGTATCAGGGATTTTGCGCTCCGAACCCGAAAAAATGAAACCACTCAGTAGTCCAAGCTTTCGCCGAGGCTTGGTCCTCGCAAAGTGGATTTGAATGGGGCTGCAGGGAGTCTCTGAGACGTCAAACCCACCGGTGCTGGTCCTTTTAAGAGCCAAGAGATGCTTCTTGATTCCATCAAACCCAACACTGTCGTTCTTTACTCTTTCTTTTGTACTACTAGACTGTTATCTCAGCCAATATTAACTAAAGCAGTCTTCTCCTCCTCAATATCTTGTCCCAAACCAGCACATTTCAGACTCGATCGCCTTCAACCATGGCCAACACTACAGACACACCACCAGGATACGCTCCCTTCGATCTATACCCCTACAACCCAGCTCAGCCTCCTGCCTTCGCCTTCCTCGGCCTCTTCGCCGTGTCAGGTCTTGTCCATATCGTCCTCATGTTTCCCTACCGCTCAGCCTTTCCCATCCCCATGATCATCGGCTCTGGCAGTAAGTCATTTGTCCTACCTCCGGTCACCGCACAGATGCTAATGCGGATTGTAGTGGAGGCCGGCGCCTACTGGTTCCGAACGCGATCCCACGACAACCTCCGCCAGACACTCCCCTTCATCATCCAGAACCTGCTCATCCTCGCTGCGCCGCCCTTCCTCGCCGCGACAATCTACATGTCCCTCGGGCGCATCACCCGCGCCCTCAAGGCCGAGGAGCTCTCCGTCATCAGCCTCCGCTGGATGACCAAGCTGTTCGTGCTTGTCGACCTCGCCTGCTTCGTGTCGCAGACCGCCGGCGCCATCATGTCCGGGAGCGAGGTCCCTGACGAGGCTAAGCGGGGACAGACGATCATTATCGCGGGCCTGATCCTGCAGATCGTGGCATTTGCGCTGTACCTCGTCTGCGTGGCGACCCTGCAGGCCAGGTTGCACTCGAACCCTCCCGCTCACTGCCTCTCCGGGCTGCTGTCCTACCGCCGCTACCTCGTCGGGCTGTACGCTACCAGTGGGCTCTTCCTGATCCGAAACATCGTCCGCATCGTCGAGTACCAGCAGGGCCACGATGGGCCGCTGCTCTCCAACGAAGCACCGTTCTACATCTTCGATTCTTGCTTCATGCTGGCAATCGTTGTGATTGTTATCTTCTTGCACCCTGGCAGGCTGATCATCAAGGCGCGGCGCAGCGAGTATCTCAAGAGCGATGTTCTACTCGAGTCTAGATAGGCGGACTGGCCGGACACCCATTCCGTTGGGTAAGCGGAATGCACTGAGCTCTTTGGCTGTCCAGGGCAGCTTCGCATGCAGTAGAAGGATGCAGGTAGTCAGGCGTTTTACCAGAATCTGGAGTTAGGGAGTCTAGATTTCATGCTTTCAAGTATAGACTGTAGATTAATTGTGTTAGATGGCATCGGCAATGCTGCGCCAAAAACTATGGTTGTGTGTGTGTGTTTTGATTCCATTATGCATCCCCGCACCCCTTGCCTGTCCCATCCGGTGCTGGACTTCAGAGGTCATATAGCAACCTGCCGCAACCCCCCAACACCGAAATCGCCTCATCATGGAGACCTAGTGCCTCCAGGGGTTATCTTAGCTTATCCTTATCATGCAGACCCGGGACTTGTTTCATAACAAGCGTACTGTCGCAGGGTCTTTCTTAGCGGCCACCTTTTACGCATCCAAATACGTAAAATGGCTTGCGTAAATACGACTTTTAATAGGGCGCTATGCAAGACATGGGTCTGATGTTTACCTGGTGCAGCCTGGTGGATGGGTCCCCATGATGCAGGGACTCATGGGGATTCGCGGGCACGAGCAAAGAAAATCTCACTATCAATTCAAAGGAATTACATCATCTTTAATGGGGTAGGCCGAGGGCGTTCACCCCCCAAGATATGCGATGGGCCAGGATAGCCACCTCCTGGTCGCCTCTGAAGTACGCAGGATCTCCGCCATGATATGAGCCGCCCAGCCATCGATGAACCAGAACTGCTCTACGGTTCGAAGCAGCACGCAATAGTGGCCCAAGATGATCAGCGGTACTGGATTCTTGTTGCTGAGGCCCTCGACGTAGGCGTCGTCGAGCCCATAGATCCATGACACCACCACTTCCAGCCTCCCCACGACCCCCAGGCTAGAATTCTGGCCTCGGCCAAAGGTCTTTTCGCAGCACTCCTCCAGGGCTGTTAATCCGTCCTCGCAGGCGTCTTTCACCTTCTGGTCCGCAAGTAGAGCGACCAAGCTCGAGACGTCGTTCAGAGACGATCGCCAATCCTCGGAGCAGAGTAGCGGCGACAGAGACTGGGCCGGCTCCTCGTGTTTCTCTTCTGAAGACTCGGGAGAGTACTCGGCCAGCGCGCCCGAGAATATCGCCGACCATCCTGTCGTTTCGACGACCAGCTTGACGCCCTTGAGAAGGTGCAGCCACGCCACCTGACCGTGCTCTGCGACAAGAAGCATGTCTCCGGGGCTTGGCCCTTTGGCAAAGGACACGAAGCAGATGAGAACAGACACAAGGTACAAAGCTGAGCTGATCTGGGGGCTGAGCTGCGTCAGCAGCGCCGTCGCAGCCTGCAGAGCCGCTGTGGAATGCTGCTCCGCGAGCCGGAGATATCTGGCGGAATCGGCGAGATTCAGTCTGGCGAGGTGATAAGACGACAGACAAAGGATGAGGTCCAGGATACAAGGGTGTTGGAAGCCGAGACGGGGTGCGCCATGTCTCCAGAGGCCATTCTCGTTACCGAGCGTGTCGGCCGTGCTGGTCAGGTAGTGGTACAGCAGCTCAAGGTCTGCGACGTTGAGAGGTTGTTGGTTCGAGCACGAGCAGCCGTCGGACGCGTTCGAGCCTGAAGACTGACGGATCTGCTCCGCCCAGGAAGCCCAGTCCGACCGAGGCCGGCCTCTGCGCCTGGGCCCGGACCCGGATACTGCGGCGTCGGCAGGTATGGGCTGTGCGGCGATCGGGGAGAAGTCGCAGGCGACGCCGAACCGGATGCAGTTTCCGCACTGGGGCTTCGATTCGTCACACTGCATTGGGCGTTGTTAGCATTGGCGGGTCGGTGCAAGAGAGGTGTGTTTCTGACCTTGATCTTTCGCCTCTTGCAGGTCTGGCAGCCGAGGCGAGACTTTCTGTGGGCTTTACGCATCTCGGATAGGGGGGTGTGGCGTGGTTAACTTGGCAGTGAGAACTGGTCTAGTATTATAGAAAAGGGAAGAAAATAGATGGGTGTAGAGTGAAGTCACGGATAACCGTATTTAGAAGGGTTCAATCAGCAGGGGCATGCTGTGTACAGAATGCAGAAAACGAAGGTTGAACGAACAGCAAAGGGAGGCTTACACGAGAGCAAGAGCAAGCTTCACGATGCAAGCTCGTCCAGGGAGTGGATTAGCGCCCCAGGCCCCCGCATTATTTTGCGGATTGGAACCGTAAATTTGACGATGATGATTCGATGGTTCTGTCCGAAAGCGGGTCTAAATGCGAAAACTTAGCGATTGGCTATCATGACCTAGGCTTCCCTTGTTTGACCCACTTGTAGGCGCCACTAGACAAGGATAATGAGCCAACCCTGACGGCGGGTGAGACGTCGCCCTTTGATCTTCCAATGATGGCTTTATTGCTCCAAGCTAAGTTCTGGTATACGAGTCATACCAAATGGATCAAAATCCGCGGCTGCGCACTTGTACAAGCCCGACCAGTAAAATGTCCGAGCAAGATTGAACATGATCTCGTCCTTGGCCAGCAAGCTCGCCCACCTCGCCACCCACTCTGCTCATGGTCACGTACTTGTCCAAGTCGAGGGTAACGGCGCATTTCTCTCCAGGCTCAAGCGCCAGCTTCTTGAACGCCTCAAGTTCTTTTTGGGCCTCTGTAGGGTGCTTCGGCGACGTAGGCCTACACACACGGCGGGTGCGAGGACGGCAGAGATGTGTCTGCAGAGGGCTTCGCGGCGAGGAGATGGCCGACCTGGCGCATCAGATCGATGTCAAAGGTCGCGCTGCCTGGGTTCTATAAGGGTGCTGTTAGCCTATTAGACTCCGCTGGGAGAAATACTAAAAGGAAGGCCTCACGGGGTTGAAGAATAGGTGGCCGCGGAAGCCATGAGGGCCGTTAGACATCTAGACTAAAGGTCAGCTTGAGTTTGGGGAGACGGGTGGTTCACAGCTCAAATTCCATCGAAGGTAGGGATATTAAGTAAAGCTTTCAACACCTGTGGTGTAACATCGCCCTTGGCCTGCGAGAAGGGTGCATGTAATCTTCTCGTCGAGGGTCAGCTGGCCTATCAGGTCGTCAACAGTAAACTCGGTGGTAGACATGTTGGAAGAGAAGTACCAGGAATGTAGCTCTCATTAGCCAGCACGGTTGGAGAAGAGGAATGTTTCGAAGAAGAAGAAGAAAAGAACCCCAGGATAAAGCTGACTGGCAATAGTCCACAGGACTGTCCTTGCAGTGATTGGCGCGGCTCAGTCGGGAGGCTTGGCCAAGGGATATTGAAATCCTACCAACCTGGGCCACACGCAACACCTTCGGGGGAAAGAAGGACGGGAACAACAGCAAGGAATCGCAAGAAAGAGGCCCGAGGTTCGGTACGTTATGGAGCGAGGAGGCCCGTAGAAACAAGATAGCGACCCAGTCTTCCGGGACCATGCTGCCCCGGTCATGAATCAGTCCAGACCACCGGGTACTTGCGCCACCAGAATTAGCCTCTGCCTCCACTCCGGGGGACCGTCCAATATCACCCCCCGGCCTCTGTCACCAGCGCGGAGTCTGGGGCATCCTTCCCCATGGGGCAGGCGTAACCCCAACTATGTTGGCTAACTAGTGTGGCACCACCCCCGGATTCCAGCATGCAGAGGGGCGGCTCAATAGAACATATATCTTGGGGCTCTTCCCCCCTCCCGATCATTGGCACTATCCCATCACAGTCACAACCCTTCTTCAGATCCATTCAGATCAGCCAACTCCCATTGTAGTCATGGCCACGTCAGCTAGTCAAGACGAGAAGGCCGCTCTTGGAGCCGTCGAGCATCAGGAAGCCCCCGGTCAAGGCCCTCAGCCCACCAAGGACCTAGCCTCCGAGGCTACGGCCAGGGGCCAGGGAGTCAGTGGCTACGAGACTCTAGGCATTTGGGCGACCGTCAAGCAGTTCAAGTACAGCACTTTCATCTGCTTCATCGTTGCGCTGAGCTCGGCCACAGATGGCTACCAGATCGGGTTCGTACATGCCAGCTAAACGATGCATCATCCAGAGAAACTAACGTTGAACCAGCATGATCGGAAACATCATTGCCAACGCCGGCTTTGTCGAGCAGTTTGGTACCCAGGTCAACGCCGCTGGCGAGAGGTACCTCGCGTCCTCAGTCCTCAGTGTGTGGAACGCCATGGGCTCCGTTGGCCAGATCGTCGGCATGGTCACGCTGCCATTCCTCTCGGGCAGGTTCGGCCGCAAGTTCGCCATGTATTGGCTATGGCTCCTCCTCGCCATCAGCATTGCCCTCGAGTGCGTCGCGCGAGACTGGAAGGTCTGGCTCGCGGCTAAGCTCTTTGGCGGCATTGGCGTCGGCTGCCTCCAGTCCACCATCCCAACCTACATCTCCGAGGTGGCGCCCATCCGGATCCGAGGCGCCCTCCTCATGTGCTATAACCTCTGGTGGCTTCTCGGCCAGTTCTTCGCCCCGGTCGCCCTCCAGATCATCTCCGAGACCGATCCTGGCAACTACCTCCTTCCCGTCTATACCCAGTGGTCCCAGATCGGCCTGATGCTCATCCTATACCTCTTCGTGCCGGAATCGCCCGCCTGGTGCGTCTCGCAGGGCAAGGAGGAGCGTGCCAAGAAGGCCCTCCACCAGCTGCACTGGGAGATTCCCGACTACGACGTCGACTACCAGTACAACCTGCTGCTGATGTACGTTGAGCATGAGCGCCAGGTCGCCATCGAGAATAACAGGGAGAAGTGGTACGCCATCTTCAGGGGCCGCGATGGCTTCCGCATCGTCGTCTCCATGTGGACCTTGATGGCGCAGCAGTTCATCGGCCTGGGCATCTTCTTTGGCTACTCGACCTACTTCTTCCAGCAGGCCGGCCTGAAGGACCCCTTCAAGATCACCTGCATCACCTCGGGCATCAACCTCTTCTTCAGCGTCGCCATCATCTACGTGTCTGACAGTTTCGGTCGCCGCCTGCTGGCCTGCGGTGGCACAACCCTCTGCTGGATTTGCACCGTGGTGGTTGGTATCCTCGGGGTTGCGCCTTCGTTCTCGGCATCCTACTATCTCCTTGTTTTCTTTAGTTCCCTCTGGAGTAGGTTGCACTCCCCTATCGGCTCGTCCGCATTCAGGGTTGCTAACGGCTTCGTGATACAGACGTCGGCCTGGTGGCAAACGCTGCGACTGGCTGGGGCTTCATCGGCGAGATCTCGTCTCAGAGGCTTCGGCACTACACGGCTGGCTTCGCCGCCGCTGCTACGTGTGTGGTTGGCACCGTCATCGGAACCATTCTTCCGTACATGATGAACGCGAACCAGTGGAACTGGGGCCTCAAAACCTCGTGGCTATTTGCTGGTCTTGGCCTTCCCTTTACCATCGCTATTTGGTTCTTGATTCCCGAGACGAAAGGGTACGTTTCACAACAAGACTCCCCTTTATGCCTTTGCCGATGGTTCCTCTGCTTGGTGGAGAAATCATTGTAACACTTCTGATATGCTGCTTGCAGGCGATCTTCGGCCGAACTTGACGAGCTTTTTGAGCGAAAGATCAAGCCGTGGAGGTTTCACAAGACCACCACCCTCACCCAGAGGATGGTCCAGACGAACAGAACTGATGTCGAAGAGGTCATGTAGGCGTGTGGAGGACGTTGGAAGGGCAACTATGGGCACTTCGGGAGAACTACTCGAGATCAGGCCCCTCGCTAAGAGTACTTGTGGGATTGCCTCACCAGTTCTGCAGTGCGTGGTTTGCTGCTGGAGGAGCGATACATGTAAACAAGACGCTGAATTATGTGTATATTTAGTGAGCCCAAGTGCGTTGTGCGATCGGCCAAGCATGTACGCATCCTTTGTCTCTCGGGCCTTCAAAGGCAGGGTGCTTCCACAAGAAAGAACCTTTTTTTTAAAAAAAAAAAAAAATCATCATTGATATCCCTACCCGATATCAACACAGCTGCTTAGTAATAGCCTTCTCTACTGCATCGAGAGAAGACTCATGGGAAGTCGGACGTGCTAGACGATTGGCATTGGACACGCGACGGGATATCGATATAATGTCACGCATCCCCACTGCATTGAGGTGCTTACCACCGCCTGTATGGTTCATTAAATATCAGGTAGATGAACATTATTCCAGCCAGCTATAAGTATAGGCTCACTTACTGATTAGGTCTATCAGGATGCTGGCCATAACGCCATCCTTATCATTGACCCACAATCCCTCGCCCCATTATGGAGAAAATCTGGAGCTGGAGCGGAGGAAATTAGTAGCGTCATTAGGGGCCGCGGAAACGTGTGGACTTGTGGAGGAAGTGGGCAGCATCGGTTGATGTGATGTTGAACGATGGAGTTTCCAACTTTAAGTGGAATGATTTATTCAAGAGAGGTTATAATAGAGCACAAAGATTGCTTTCAAGATTTGTTCTCGTCTGGTAATAGTGGGTGTTGACCTCGGAGTGATGCTATGTTTATTCATGTTCGCGTGCGAGTAAATAAGGAACAAGGATAATACTTTACGGAAAAGAGCAAAGTCCACCAGTGATTATTCGACAACATACTCATTACTTTCATCAATCTTCTCGTATGAGGTTCTACCCTCACGAGTCGCCGACCAACAACCATCCATCCCCCCGAGAAAAGGCAATACAAAATTTTCACTACCTTGCCGATCCTTCAGTTCTTACCATCGTTCATCACCGTCAATGAATAAATCGCCAAGACACGGTCCGCCTTGATGACCTAGAAGCGGAGAGGAATGATTCGTAAGTACAAGTCAGAAATTTAAGCTTAAAACTTGGCCAACGTCATAAACTGGAACCGCATCCACGTCGCCAAGCCAGCACACCAGCGCATAACAATTTCAACCCTCTGAATCCCCGACGTCCAAGACCCTCGGATTTCCAAAAAGGGTATCCCGCGCCGACGTTGCGCCGCAGTTGGTCGGTCTCGGCGTGGTTGCTTCGATCCACAGATATCGTCATTTGAGGACCCAAGATACGGCGTCTTCCTCGTCGAATAAAGAGGCTTTTTGCACCGCTCTAGAGTATTTCCTGTGGATATTTTATCTTGCTGATCGCCAATATTGTAGCATCGCAGGATGACAGCCAAGCTGTGTTGGAGGTTACAACCTCAGGTACTCGTTACAAAACAGGACTGCAGTGCGTGGATAAGAGCGCAAGATTGAACCAACTTGAATATTTGAGGCCTCTATGGATATTTTTTGTGGATATGTTGGTCCATAGGGTCCATTTAACCACTCCAATATGACCTCAGCCAAGTCATCCTCCATCAGATACAGTCTCATTCTGCCCCACGACGTCGGCCGCGACATGTCCCGAGGTAAGAATCAGACCAAGTACAAGACGCGCGTTCTCCCATCCTGCAGATCCGTACAACCTCCTGCCTCGTCACTCTGATTCCCCCTCAGACCCTGTTGCCCAGCATGGCCGAGAAGCGAGAGCAGCCCAGCGACACCGGGAGCAGGACTCCCTCTTCCGTCGACAGCCCAGTCAACGAGAAGCCCAAAGAGCCCTCTGGTATCCTTGGCTTCTTCTCCAGACTCGGCGACCTGCCAGAGTGGAAGGTCCGCGGGAAGCATCTCCAAGGCGCCACTCTGAACTGGAGCATCGGGTTCATCGCATCATGCGGCTTCCTCATGTTCGGATACGACCAGGGCGTCCTGAGCGCTCTCCTCACCCTGGACGACTTCCAGAAGAACCTCCCCCTTATGACGCCAAGAGACGACAGCAACCCTCTCTGCTGGCTGGACTATCCGCAAAATCAAGAACCTGATCCCAACATGTGCACTGGAGACCCCAACACCCAGGCTGCTGCTGTGGCTGTCTACCAGATTGGGTGTTTCCTGGGCGCGGTTCTCATTCTGTTCTACGGTGAGACGTGGGGTCGCAAGTCCTCTACGTTTTGGGGCAGTCTGATCATGATCATCGGGACTATCATGCAGGCTTCTGCACACGAGTATGGTCTCTTTTCCGCGGGTCGAGTGGTGGGTGGAATCGGCAACGGCATGGTTACTTCAAGTACGTTGAATGAAAACACAGACATGGGATACAACTAACATCATCCAGCCATCCCGACGTGGCAGTCTGAGTGCGCCCGTCCCCATCAACGCGGCTTCTTAATCACCCTATCCGGCGCCCTCATCTCAGGCGGCATCATGATCGCCTACTGGGTAGACTACGGCTTCTACTTCCTCACCGGCTCCGTCCGGTGGCGCTTCCCTGTCTCCTTCCAGTCCTTCTTCACCATCATCGTCATGATCGGCCTGCTCTACCTCCCGGACTCGCCGCGCTGGCTCGCCATGAAGGGCCGCGTCGACGAAGCACGCGATGTCACTGCGCGTCTTCTGGGTAAGCCGGTTGACGACCCGGAAGTTACAACAGAGATCAAGGCTATTCAAGAGGCTCTTGAGGTTCAGAGCCGAGGAGGGGGCTTCAAGTACAAGGAGCTTCTGACCAATGGGCCTTCGCAGAACCTCCGCCGGACGACGCTTGGTGTTGCTGCGCAGTTCTTTCAGCAGATTTGTGGAATCAATCTAATGTGTGTGTCCTTGATGTTTGC
Source organism: Fusarium nematophilum (assembly GCA_033030565.1). Lineage (NCBI taxonomy): Eukaryota > Fungi > Ascomycota > Sordariomycetes > Hypocreales > Nectriaceae > Fusarium > Fusarium nematophilum. The sequence continues at coordinate 46,116 of JAVIXY010000082.1, forward strand.
CCTGGAAGGTTAGCTGACGAGTTGCAGCACTTATTATGCTACGTTCCTTTTCGAGAACTCTCTTGGTTTCGGCCCCGAAATGTCTCGTCTGCTGGCCGCTCTGAACGGGACCGAGTACTTCCTGGCGTCGCTCGTGGCCCTGCCTCTTATAGAGCGTACCGGTCGACGGAAGCTCATGCTCTTTGGCGCATTCGGCATGATGGCTTCCATGGCCATCCTAGCCGGAACCGTCTCAACTGGCACGGCAGCTGACAACGGTGCACCCCAGCTCGAGACTCGGTACGGCGTGACCGCAACAGTATTCCTCTTTGTTTTCAACTCTTTCTTCGCCATCGGTAAGTCAAGGATTTCATTCAACAGAGTGCATTCGTTAACATCCCCAGGCTGGCTCGGAATGACATGGCTCTACCCCGCCGAGATCACAAACCTCCGCATCCGCATCCAAGCCAACGCCCTGTCCACCTGCTCAAACTGGCTCTCCAACTTCCTCATCGTCATGATCACGCCCCCGGCGTTCGCCAACCTCGGATACCGCACGTACGCCATGTTTGCCGTCTTCAACGCCGCCATCATCCCCTGCGTGTGGCTCTTCTTCCCCGAGCCCAAGGGCCGGAGCCTGGAGGAGCTGGATATCATTTTTGCGAGCGCGCACGTGGACGGGGTGAATCCTGTACAGAGGGCGAGGGAGATGCGCCACATTGAGGGGTCGGAGCTGGAGGGCGAGTTGGACAAGTATTTTGGGGCGTCGAGCGAGGAGGTTGAGAATGCGAGGTGAGGCAGATGTCAGCGAAAGAGAATCAGGTGCATAGGATTATACCAGAGGAGATGTATAAACTTGGTTGACAGAAATGTATAAATGAGAATGGCTCTGGATGGGATGGAATAAATATTAGTTTATCTAGGCCACTTCAGACTTGCCACCAGTAGCTCAAGTAATCTTGATAGTCTCTTGGATTTTTGCCCTCTTTTTTTATCGACGCGTTTCATCACGCGGGAGGCCACGTTCTGCCGGGCATCTTCAACCACCAGTATTGGCGGACTCTGCCCTCGCGGTCTCCCAGGTAGAGCATAACAGACCACCCAAGGTGCCCTACGAGTGGAAGGTTTTGACTTTAGCATCTGCAAAACTCTCAAGGGCTGGTCGTTGCCTAGATTCCCGCCCCGGCCACGAAAATACCAGCCTGACGATCTCGGAAAGCATATCTCTCGGTGCGAAGGATGAGGCCGGCTGAGACGGCTAAGGGTTGGTTGCTTCGTTGGACAGGAAGTTATAAGTTAGCTATGAATAACTTGTAGAGGCGTGTAGAATTTAAACGTTGGCCCAGTGGTGCTACTCGTGTAGTTATGTGTTCCGTTCGGTGGTCACATGACTAGTCACGAGGCCAACAAGGGATTTATATATCAGCTGGATGCAGCTTCTATTGTTTGCAATAGAACAACTTTCCTCCTTCCTTTCTTCATTATTTTCCTCTATAGTAAGAAGGCTCCTATAGATTCCCCCTCTTCGACAAAGTAATATAAATGTTATTCATTATCCGCGACTCCAGAGCTAGGAGGAAGAGTCCAGTATATCAGCTGCTAACAATCTCTATTCGCTTAGCAGATGTATCATTAAAGGAGAGGGGAGTAAGGAGTTAAGTATTCGTGGCTCGTATAAAGTCAGAGGTGGGAACCCAAGAGACCTGATAATACAGCATCTTGGGGAATACGCGCCTCATGATACAAATTTAAAGCCTGGAACTTTAATTTTCTTTAGCTCACTACGAATCAGAATAGCAGAATATGCATTGCAGGACTATTCGCCGACCTCATTTAGAGTGTGCTTCAGATACCCGGTATCAACACAGTTGCCTCGAAATAGCCTTTCCTGCTGCATCGCAGGACCCCACCGGACTTTGCATCTCATTCTGGACTTCAGCGTTAATCGGAGGTATCTTGAATCTTGATTTCAAAGGAATGCTCTGCAGAGAAACCCATTTCACGTCCCGGTGGGAGCAGAAAGCGCATTTGCCTTGGCTGCTCCATGGACGGCGTGCAGGCATCGACATTGATCCAAGGAGACCAGTGACTCAACCGACCTGTAAAAGTTTGACGTAGAGTTTGACAAATGCCTCATAAGCACCGCTGAAACTGTTTCTCTCAAGCCGCTGCTTGTCCGCAATTGTCCGGCGGATCAACAACTTCTCTGTATCGTCAGAAATCAACCATGCCGAGTGTGGTCATGAACAAGCCTAAAAAGGCCTTCATCATATACAAACTGGACACTCTGCCCGGTCGAGGATGACTCCGGTCGAGGATGACTCCGGCTTGAATGCGGTATTGTGAGGATGTCATAACTGCGATCTATTAGGGGTCAAGATTGACAACGACCAGGAGATATCATGACAATTAGTGTGCTCAGTCAGACAGGCTATAGACCAGGGTACGTCGTCCCTTGTAAAAGTTTGTGCCACCAAAGAAAGAAATGGTCCGACCGGCACCCGTAGGGTGCAGACTGCATGACAACCAAGCGCGGCAAATTGGCAGCATGCAGGGGTAGACAACGCGTCAAGTTTGGATTCCCGACAGCCGCATCAAATCCGCCCATCAGCTGGTCTATTCAGGCCTCAAGTTCAGGCTCTGCTCAAGACTCATCTCATGACGCGTGGGATTCTTGGACACGCCATGTGGCCTGTCAATAGGGTAGCACGCCGACAACCGCATCGTTCGACTCGCGCGGCTAAAGTACTCTTTTTCTCCGTCTCACTGTGGACATGGCACTCTGCTAGCCTTTTTGATCTCTGACCCTCGGCAACAAAAAGCAAAAGTGCCAGATGACAAGACAAAAGGCGCCGATCCCGGAGTGGCTCGAGCAAGCGGATCCGTCACCGTGAATCGGATTGGCAATCACGGGAACCGCAGACGGCAGCAATGTACCTTTGGCTGAGGCACGGAACAACGCTAGAAGAAAAATCGAAGGGTGGGAACAGGGCGACCCCCTGGTTTCCGTGACGTCAAAAGCGAGGCGTCCGCTCCACTCTGCAGCTCCTTGGGGATCACGAGTGGATTTTCGATGTAAAGAAATCCATCGCGCCGAGAAATCGTCTCCATCTTTCTACGTAAAAGAAACTTCTCTTGACGAACGGTTCACGAGAGGTAAAATTGCGCCGAGATCCACTGACGGGGCGAACATCTGATGGTGACTTGATGAGTTTTCGCAACGCATGCGCCTCTACTGAACGCGTCGTGCTTCCAAAGGTTGATGAGCGCTGTCTACCGAATTCAAGATTTGAACCTTCGCCGGCACCCGATCGGAGCCAACGCCGCTGCCGGGCGAAGAGACGGAGTCAGAGAGCGGCGGATCCACTTTGTCAATTGAGGCAGGTCGACCGCGAGGAACGGAGCAGAGAATCCCACTTTTCGGTGGTCCATCCCGGCGGGTATGCCGGGGATCACCGACGTCCAATCGGGCCTTGTCCCCAAGGCTTGGTATCGCCTCCAGGTCATCCTACCTTTTTGATGTGCAAATTCTTCCAGGGACCAAAGTAATCTCGACCTCAAACCCCGAGATTCTCAAAGGAGGCCGTCGTCAAAATGCAAAATTGGCATCTCATCACGTAAGAACCACCTTTCCATCCCCCACGGGGTTTTTGTCCAGAGAATCACTCATACCTGTTATCTCCCCCAGCCTGCCCCTCCACAAAGTCTTCTCGAACGTCCCTTCCATGACCTGATGAATGCCCGTTCTGTAATGATGATGCCTCCATTGGATGGCCCCCTCGCCTGGGGTTCCTTGGTAGATAGGGGATATCCATCTTCCCACGACCCCATATCCCATTGAGGATCCTCGTCAGACCACACGCGAGCATCAAAGCTCCTTCCTCTTGAGACGTGCACCGACCTGGGGTACTGTTCGTGTCTGGCGATGTATAAAAAAAAGGGTATATATATGGAGACCCCGACATCGCTGATTCCTCCGGTCCACCCACTAGTCTACCGGTCCTGATTTATTCCCACGTTCCCTCCATCAGGATCTTTGCTCTTCAGTCTGTCTTTTCTCACATTCACACTGATCGGGTAATCCTGTCTCGACACCCCAGGCCACAACCATGAAGTTCACCAAGTCGTCCCCCAGGACGCCAGACGACCAGATCCATGAATCCAGCGCATCAGACAGCGAGCCCGTCAAGAACGAAATGGGCTCTACCCCCGCCGACTTCCAAGAGGTGCCAGCCGGAGGCGTCGAGAAGGGCAACATCTTCAGCCAGGGCGGCAAGAACTACCGCACCCTCGGCCGCTGGGACACCATCCTCGTCCTGTTCATGAACCAGCTCGGCCTCGGCATCCTATCCCTTCCGGCCTCGCTCAAGACCCTGGGCATCGTGCCTGGGATCATCGCCATCGTCGGCATCGGCCTCATCTCCTGGTACGCTGCGTACCTGCTGCTGCAGTTCTACCGCAAGCATTCCCACGTCGTCAGCATCGTCGAGATGACCCGCATCGTCGGGGGTCCGTGGTTCGAGGCCATCGCCGGCGTCATCATGATGATCCAGGTCGTCTTCATCTCTGCCTCGGCTGTCGTCACACTGTCTGTCGCCTTGAACACCATCAGCAGCCATGCTACTTGCACGGTGGTCTTTGTCCTGATCGCCTGCATCGCGTGCTACCTCTTGTCTCTGCCGCGAACCATGAAGTTTGTGTCCATGAGCGGTATCCCCAATGCCGTCGGCGTCGTCGCTGCCTGTGTCATCGTCCTGGTCAGCCTGGCGGTCAGCGGTCCGGCTACGGCTCCTCCAGGATGGGTCAAGGAGATTGTCATTGTCGGCAAGCCCACTTTCCGAGACGGCCTCAACGCCTGTCTGAGGATTGTGTTTGCCTACGGTGGTAATTTTACCTTTGTCAGGTAGGTGATGTGTATATCAGGTCAAATTCATGAGACTAACCCTGGTAGCTACATGGCCGAGATGATCGACCCTGCTCGCGACTTTGGCTTCTGCTTGACGTTCCTCGAAATTAGCAGCACGGCCTTCTACGTCGTCATCGCAGTCGTCCTGTACTGCCTCGCCGGCGACCTGACCACCTCGCCCGTTCTCGGCGCAGCCTCCACCATCCCAGCCAAGGTTGCCTACGGAATCATCATCCCAGCCGTTGTGGCAACAGCCCTCTCCATCGGCCACACGGGCTGCAAGTACATCTACGTCGCGGCCATGCGCAAGATGGGCGCCATCCACCAGGTCACCGACAACAGCGTCAAGTCGTGGGCCACATGGGCGACCTGCGTCAGCGTCTTCTGGGTCGTCATCTTTACCATCTCAAACGTCATCCCCATCTTCGACTCTGTCCTGTCCATCACGGCGGCCACCACCATCCCCTGGTTCACCTACTTCCTGGCGTCGGTGTTCTGGTTCCACAGCAACTGGGACCAGCTGTTTGCCGACTGGAGGAAGACGTCGCTGGCGGTTGTGAACGCCGCGTTCATCTGCCTGTCGTTCTTCCTGAATGCGGCGGGCATCTGGGCTGCTGTCACGGAGCTGCTGGATTTGTTTGATAGCGGAGATGGAATTGGGGGTGTTTTTGACTGCGGCAGCAATGCCATCTTTTAATAGCTTGCTGCGTCTGCTGAATATAATTAATTTCTATTACAACTCTCGTGAAAGTGTCAACTCGGACTCACACATATAGTTCCTGATCTGAATGTGATGAATGATGGCAGGTCTCTGGCCAGCGAGGAGGCTTACATAATGAGGGATATCATGTTAGTCGCTCTGGTTATGATGCCTTATTGTGTGTTGTTCTGGCCTTATCTATCCCTTAACTGTATGAGAGAGTTAGAAGCCTGCCCGTGATGGTTGACGTATTCTTCGATCTAGTTCCCGTGGTCAACCACGTTCTGGGACTAACTGCTATTATAGCAAAGTCCGGTGAGCGGGTTCTCATAATCTAGGGCCCTATATCGATTACCAGTTCACGCGTAGATACGTGCGTGTCCCACAGATGGCTTCAGCCGGCATCTAATGACATGTTTAGATCAGAGACAAACCACTACATGTTGGCATACAGTGACCAATGCTCTCTCTACCAACGAATAGTAGTTAATTAGCTTCTTGTAGCCAACTCTCAATTCTAAAAAATTATCAAGACAATATAACAATAACCATTACTTACTTAGAATTAGGCAACAATCGATGCCATTTCGCGCGATAACCTTAATAATATAATGTAATATAAGCATCTCAGCACATCGCTAGAGCCCTCATCAAGCCAGTCCTCTTCCAACAATCAAAGTCTTGACGAACTCGCCACCTCTGTGGTAGTCCATACTAAATTCCACTCTATGCAGGTTCCTGCAACCCACCCAGGCCGTTATCCACTCATCGTTATTTCCTCTCCTACCTCCAAAGATACACACGATAAGACAATAATTGCCATACAACAGACATCACCCCAATACCACATTGCACAATGACCCCAACCACATAACCCCAACCGAATATGATATATCACATATCCTCCTGGTACATCACCCAATCTCGGCCCGTATATCTCCCCCGCTGACTACTCATCTTGATATACGAAGGACAAGGCCAATCTTTGCCAAAACCCAATCGCAAAGCGCCAGCCTCCCACCCTAGACATGGGGGAAATTTGATCCTTCTTACGGATCCAAGGTCCCTGTCAACCCCCCCTCCCCTCCAAACCTTAGTGCCACTGCAACGCTGAGATGAGCCTGACCAAGCGACCCATGTCGGTACCCCGAGTCAGTGAACGCCAGGCAAGAAAATGTACCTGACCATCAGGATTGACAGCTGGGGGCGTCGCACTACCACCTCGAGACAGTGTGCTTCCTGGCGATTTGAGGGGGGAAGCCCGGAATGTAACAGCAGGAAAAACTCAATATCAGCCGACCTGATTTTATTTCCTTGGCCCTGAAACCCCGGGGGGTTTAGAAACAAAGGCCGTAAGACTCGCACTGAGACCAGTGGCCAGCAATGCACGACACCCACTGGGACTATTAGTTTCCCCGTCCCAGACTTTTTGATAGATCTTGGGCGGTCGGGTAGGGCGGGCCGAGTCAGTTTTGTTTCGGACCAGCGACAAGTCGAATGGCACGCTCGCAAAGCCTTGCGATTTGATATCCAGATCCAGAGTTCGCTACTACATTTCTGCAGAGCGACCGTTCCGGCTGTGGCTGGGTTTCAAGGCGTTGTTGGAACAAACGTCGGGAACCTGCTGCCGATCGAACTAAAACCTGCATGAGGCTTTGCCTAATTCTCCCCAAGACTGATCGGTTGATACCGAACAAAAAGCAAAGTCGCCAGGGCTGAAGGTGAAGGTTCTGCAGGGCAAGGCGAAATGTCTCCAGAACCATATGGAGGGGCTGCAGATACCCATGACTCGACCACCCCCCAAGCACAGTCTCTATTTCGAGATGCAGCACAAGGTTGAACCGCACATATATTGGGGTATGCCGATTGCTATCGGCACAGTCCAGACTGCTACATCGTAACGTAGGAGGAAATCATCTCCCAGACCCCTGTTTCAAATTCGTCCGAGAGTCAGTGCCACGTTCTGGGCCTGGGCGAGGTTACCTTTCAGCACCCTCTTGGATATTGTTTCCCGCACATCCACTCTGGATGCACTGTGGTCTTTTCCCAGAACTGCAGCAGCCCCGCGCCTTGGGACGGGTGTGTGTAGCCGCAGTCGACCTCCTCTCTATATCGAAGAGGCTAATACCCATTCTACAGCATAAGGGTTGCGGTTGCCACGGGCCAGAACCTGAGAGCTGCACCGCCTGAAGACTTTATGACTCAGAAGAGGTACAATTGTTATACTTGACGTGATTCATTTGATACATTGTGGGGACGGGCCGTGTTCCTAAGATATTAGACTCGTGGCATATTAGGACTGTGGAACTACCCCGGATTCCTTCAAGAGCAACATTTCTTTCTCCTCGGGGTATTAGTTGCTTTGCCACGCGAGGGCTGTTGCATTGGCGCTTTAATCTCGTCAAAGTTAGTTCCCTCGCCACCAGTTCGCTATCTACTTTCCACGATAAGGACAGGATACGTCAATACAGTTGGCCCTCTACCCTATATTCGGACGGTGGATCCAAACAAATTTGCTTTAGTCTTTAGACAATGAAGAGGTTTCCACTTTGGGAACAAAGGGTCTTGGTAGAGGTTGCAGTAGTATGACCAGACACAGTCCAGATAGTGCTTTGATAGAATGACCATCGATGTCGACCATACTGCGTACAATTCGTGTCTCTTTTCGTGAATTTTGCTCTCAGAATTCCTATTAGACTCATCTTCTCATCTTCCCCGGCCGAAATCCAACCCTGGATTGCCGTCAATCAGGGCCAGCACACGGATAACACGGACGTTTCCAGACCCTCACCTTCGGGCAATCCCATAGTCAAACAGATCGCCCTTGGCAAAGACCTGCTGCTTAGGGCGACGTTCGGCCTATGCTCTTGGCTGATCCCCGAAACGTGGCGGAAACAAAATGGCGTTGAATCACCCGTCTTGGACCGAGTCATCTTGGACCCTGATAGGAACAGGGAGATTCCTAGGAACCTGTAGATCCAGAAAGCTTGGCCAATGCATGAACTTCCCCATGGGGAACGTCTGTGGGCGATAGTGGCCATCCTGATGAAATCCATCACCGAGGCGTCTGCACCCTCGTACTCATTATGCTTTCTTCTCTGTAACCATCCTTATCACTCATCCGCCAACCCCCCGACAATCCTCACTTATCAAAATGCCCTATTTGGCAGTGCTACAAACGAAAGAGATTCCTCCCGCCCAAGACCACAGCTACTGTCAACATCTGACTCGAAACGGCCTGAATTCCACGTCCTGGAGAATCGCCACACAGCCCGCTGACAGCCCGCTGCTCGACGACGGACCGGCCCATGAAGCCACACCATTGGCGGCGATTTCTCCTCTGGGTGCGGCCGTGCGCGGGAGTTCGCATTGCGATCTCGAACTCTCTTCACCCCCAAAAGGGCTGAACCTGCTAAACCCTTCTCGGTGAGCATGCCCCTCCCCCCAGCGTCGATCCCTTTCTGTTTTCTGTCTCACCTGCATCTCTGGTGCTGAACGCTCGGTTGACGGTTGAAACATTGGAGTTGGCCTTGTACACCGGTTTCAGAAATCTCTGACAGTCGTGTGGTCATTTAGTCTTTTGCTGCGGCTACTCGACTCGGCCCGTCTTGAAGCTTCGCGACGGGTTAGAACTATCCGTTTCGGTGGGATCAACAACGCTCGAGCACACCGTGGGTTGACCTGGTCGTCGGCCATGGATGACCCAGTGAACGTCGGGATGTGGGTGTCTTTGTCCCTGATCATCGTGGTCAACAGAGCATCAGCCTGCCCGCGAAAGAAGAACGTCGGACTTGAATTCCTAAAGAATCTTAGCCATAAGCGCTTTCCACGGGGATCGTCACTTTCCGACAGGGGCAGTTAAGCGAGGACCAGGGCACCGAGGCGGAGAGTGATCCGGGCGTCTTTCAGACACGGATTCACGGGTTCTGTGACGCCGGCGTGCGTTCAACGGTGCTGACATGGTCGGACTTGCTGCGTTGGAGAGCCGCATTACCGCAGTCGCTATCAAGCAGGTTGGCGAGTGACCCTTCTGCGTCTTGTCCTCGGTCCTTTGGGTTGGACTGCTGATCCCCGATGACGAAACAAAGGCCTTCTCGGATGCCGAGAGCCTGTTGTTCGTTTGGAAAACATGCAGGCTCTTTGAGGATCAACGTCATTATCCTAGTCTCGGTCGTCTTTTGGATCGTCATGCATACACAGCCCCTCGGTAGCAAAACTACCACCGTAAGTGTTCTATCGATCGGTCGTCGTTGTCGGCAGTTTGTTCTGGTTGTCCATTTCAGCGAATCGACTCCTTACGACTGGCTGATCTCACGACGTTTCTCTCCGAGCATCGATCCGTCTGGCGCACATCCGGTTCCGCAAGGCGTGGTTGTTTCACGATCGTGACGAGATCCCATTAAGCGCTGTTGGTGGCGTGTATTGCCTTGGGGTTATTGTCCTCGTTCCGACATGTCAAGGCTGAGGCCTCCAGCCAGGTTTCTGAGTTTGTGAAGATGAAAGTTTCACACGGCCTCGCTCCCTGGATGCACAGGCTCGACGACGTAGAGTTTCTTCCATCTGACAATCCCTATTGTTGTGCTCTTTAGGTAGGCGGATTCCTTATGGCAGGCATGAGCTGGCTTCGCTGCCCAGATGCACGTTGTACACGGGTCGGCGCGAGTTCTTTGGAATGAGATCCATGCTTTTGGGGAGCAAACTGGTAGCTTGTCGAACGAGTCATGCGCAGCCGTTTTGAGAGGTTGATGCCGATGCTAGTGTCTTGGAAGTTGGTTGTGCGTCTGAACGTGGTCAATAGAAGTCATGCTTTGGAAATGACAAAACCCGGAAACACAATGCTCTATTAACATGAATGCAATCTAATATCTGTCAATTCCTATTGTATGTCCCAACAACTTATTGACACCCCGTTTCGACACATCCAAAGCCCAACGTCGCAAAACACGACGATCATCATCTGCACCAAGAGCCAAAGATTACCCTACACCCAGAACTCTACAGCCACCTCCCTAAAAATATGTCAGACAGTGGCCCCCCCGTTTGGACCTCTTCCGTGCGTCACTGAAGAATTTCCCCCCTTGGCTTGCGTTTTGATTCAATCGTCCCGAGTGAGTCAAACAAACCGTCCATGTCTGACGCGACACAACGCTCAGACCTGAAGGCTTCGGGGGGAGATCGAGATGGGCGGGAATTGATGACAAGTCTTGCCCCGAAATCTTGGGACTAGACCAACTACGTAGCCCTGCCGAAGTGTCCAAGCGTCGGACGTCCGTGGGGATGTAAGAAACGGCTTTTTGCTTGATCGATCTCACTACTTCGGACGAAGTAAATTAGCGCTGCGCGCTGCTGACTGCTTCATCGCAGGGGCCTCGGCCAGAGGTGTCCATGTGAGACGAAAAAACCAGGATATCGGGTTTCCCCTCTATGCAAGGGTTTTAAGCCTCCCTCGCGCCGCCAAGCCAGTGTTTGGAGAGAGGGCTGCTCTGCTCTCACTGGGTCTCTTACTGGGTCTCTCACTGGATCTCTCCCACTGGATCTCTCCGCCCCCACTGGATCTCTCCGCCCCCACTGGATCTCTCCGCCCCCACTGGATCTCTCCGCCCCCACTGGATCTCTCCGCCCCCGCTGGATTGGGTCCTCTACTGGATCAAACCCTCTCTCCTTAGGCTGTCGTGGCACTTAATGGATAGAGTTTGTTGGCGATGGCGCCTCAGTGAAAACAAGTCGAGATTGCCTTGTGAATTCCCATTGTTTGATCCTGTCTTTGTTAGCCAGCCACCCTTGAACGAGCGCAAATTGCAAGGCTTCCATTTGACACCCGTGACTGGCGAGATGCAGGATGTGGCTGGCGCATCCCAAGCTGCACTCGAGGGTCCCATTGTTGGTGGACATTGCCGTTGGTGCCGTTGCACTCCGGAGGCGCAAAGCCGGGTAGCATTTCCGGTCAACTGCCGCCAGGATGCAGGATGCAGGATGCAGGACGCAGCCCTGCTGGGGTCCTGGCTGGGGGGCTGGCTGGGGAGGCTTTGCGTTGGAACCCTGAAGCCTGCTTGTTGGAGCCCTGTTTTGGAGTTTGTTTGGTGAGACGTCAGATCCCGCACAGATGTAATCTCGATAAGTCAGGAGAACCCACAACTCTACTTTTTTTTGTTGCCTTTTTTGCTTTTTGGACCCGAGTACTCCAAGCATGGCTCCTTTCTTTTCTTTTGCGCCTCGCCATGGCTTGATTTCCCAGATTGCTACCTACGTAATGAAAGCCAAAACTTTCTTTTCTTTTTCTTTTCGGCTTCTTTTGATTGGGGATGCTAGCCGCTGGGGGCGCGAACCATTTGATGGGAAGAAGAAGAAAATATCTGCCGACATTCCAGAGGATGGGAGCTTGTTTCTGCCCTGTCTAGCCTCCACGAGCACCGTCTGTCGCATGGCATGCAAGTCTCGGCTGGCAACGTGATGATGGCTCACTTATCAGACCTGCAGGCCCTGCGAAAAGGTGCAACAACGTCGTCATGGGGGGGCTAACCGACCACTCGTAATGCGTGATACGCCCTCGCTAGCACTAAGGTCCGCCCAGATATGCCCTCTCGGGGCTCCCTTACATCCCAATCGCACCACTGAGGAGCCCCCAAGGTAAGGGGCCATATCTTTTCTCGGTGAGCTCTCACAATCCATCGTACGAGGAATGTTATGACCTATCCCCGAGTATTCTCTCTACCCCGGTGACCTGGAATGCTACTCCGGAGCAGAGCGGATCGACGACCGGGTCCGAAAAAAGCAAGGGCAAATAACCAGGGCACTTTAATCTACCGTTTGCCAAGAGCCTTGGGGGGAAAGCAGACACCAAAAAAAAGTGGCAGGCCTAGACACTTAACTAGATAAAAACCAAGGACCTCGAGCCCGCCAAACCCGCCGCCAAACGGGGCTACCGAAAGTAAATATGGTGTGTTGAGGTGAAGAGGCGACCCAGTGGGACGGTTCCGGTTCTTTGGAACCTTGGGGGGCGGCCCCAACTAATGACAGATGATTGATCATCTGAGATCAAGAGCGAGGGAGAGAAAAAAAAAAGCAATCCGAGAAACGGATATCTTGGGACGAACGCATGCTCTCGGTTGGCGTGGCTAAACGCATCTCAAGAACACCCGCCACAGACGGCCCGCGCATCTCATCTCATCCCAACTCATTTACATTTGCCGCAATGCATCCAGACGTCAGAGTTGCAAGGACCAAATGCAAGGAAAATCAATTTGGTCCCAAGGCACAGCAAGCTGGGGCAACACCACACTCCCCCTTGCACCCCTTTCCTGCACGGCTCGCTCGTTGGTGGACGCTAGCAAGAGCGACACTTAGCTTGAAGCCACACGCGATGCTTAATCCGGAGAAAGTTATCGAGGCGAGTATGACCCTCGGGCCTAGTGCTGGAGAGTTCAGCACCGTCTCGACCTCGTTGCTGGGGACGCAACTGGGCCCTTGCATAGCCCGATTCCGTTCGGCTGCATGCTCCACGTGGCAGACTTGGTCCAGTGGTTTGATGTTTCTGGCGATGGGAAAAAAGCCTCGATTGTTCCCGTGGGACTCGGCCAGGCTCTCGCTTGCCAGAGGCGAGATATGGGAGGAGAAACTATCTCTGATTGACGGCATCGCCACACCGGCAAAAGGGCAGATTGCGCATCTTGTTCCCGTGCTGGTGGAGCAATGCAAAGTAGACGCAGTACGCGATAACTGCAGTGTTAATTGATGAATGAATGGCTGGCTGGCATGCCCAGTTTTTTTCTGAATCAATTTACCAGAAACCGGGACCCAGAAAATTATCGTCACGCAGCAGCGCACATACACGAGCACGAGCACAGCCAGTGGCTGACAAGCCAGGTGGCCACGGGGTTTCCAATTGATTGACCCGGAACACAATCACAGCATCTGGCGCAAGGATTCTTCAGCGGCGGTGCCTCTGCTCCTGTCCAGTGCGAAGAGGGTTGAGACAGAAGTGCCCGTACTTGGAGGCTGCCGAAAGACACACTGATACAAAATGATACACGGACTTGAGACATGAGCGCACCGCATCGGCAGGGGGAGGGGGAGGCGACAGCGATGTTCGTTCTTTTTTCTTCTTGGCTGGGTGAGCGACACAGTGGGACGTTGTCACGCAAGGGGTGGAAAAAGTGCAGAAGCGATGCAGTGATGAGTGACCAAGAAAACTGTTTTCACACTGCCCACACCATTTCCTGGCATTTCCCCTCATCAACCTCTGGCTTCTGGCGCCAGGAACTCCCGCAGCACAGGGCCCCCCCCCCCTTAGCGTCTGGTCCGGGTGCAAGACAGCTGCCTGTCAAACCGGGCTCTGCCTGCTGTCGACCAAAAACCCCAGGATTTCGGACACCCCAAGCTCGCCCGCTGTAAAAAAAAGCAAAAGGGCTGCTGAAATGTCTCACCTTGAGCTTTCTCCTCCCCTCCGAAAGGATGGGCGGAATGGGCAGAACGGTGGCTTGCGGGGCCCACCCCAATGTCAATAGTCTGCCACTGGGGGGGCCCACACACTGGGTCAGAGCGAGATCGATACAGTACAGCACCCCCATTGCTTCTGCCCCCTCCCGAGTCCTGATAGAAATGCTCCGATAGCCCATCCCGCTAGCAGCAAAGCAAAAAGGCCCGGCCAGATCGCAAATGTGTGATGTTAGCTCCGTCTCGGCTCCTCCTCGCGCTACCAGTGACGTTTCCGATCTGGACCAGTCCATTCGTCGCTTGAACTGACGCCTCTGGTGCCATGGCATCTTTGGGCCAGCCAGCCAGCCATGTCTCTGCCGTGTCCGCGGGAATGGCAGGCAGTGGGGGAGAGAGTGAGTGAAAGGGCGATAAAATAAAAAAAAAGTTCAATTTCTTGCAATTACGAGCCTCAGCCCATGTTAATATCCTTGCTCTTATTGCCTCGGGGTTTGTCAAAGCTTATGCCGATCCCGCCATCGCACCGCATTGAGTGGTATACTGCCCGTAATACTGCACTGTAAGAGTTGCCAATACAGAAAGCCCTGCACACCCTTACGAAGATCGGGTAAGGCCTTTGCAGCCCCCCGAGCCTCTCTGGACCTGTCTCTTCCGCTGTGTCTGCTACTGCTCCCCCTCCCGCCCAGTGCCAATTTTCCCTTAGCGCCCCCTAAGGATGCGGCCGTCCGAGCGCGAGGTTTATACGGGTACATGTGGCTGTGGCACTGTTCCTTGGACGAGAGGTTGCATATGCTGCGAGTCAATCTCCATGTTCTTTTCTTTTCCCCAGCGCGCTTAGCACCCCAGACAGGGTAGCATAGGGCAGCGTTGCTGATATAGTGCTACGTCGGATGATATAGATGTACATCAAGGGCGACCAAGGCGGGAAAGAAGGCCGTTCGTTGCAGTGGGCTTTTTTCTGACGAGAGGGGAGGGGAGGGGAGAGAGCCACACAACACACTCAGAGCGCGGGTCTCGGCTGCGATTACACGGACGTGCGCTTTGCAACTCTGAAGACGGATTCAAGGGGCATCCCCGTGTCAAAGCGCGCGATCTAGCAGGGACTGCCCTACCTTTCAGAGCGACGATCGTAAGGAAGGGTACCTTGGGGTGGAGCCCCTGGATCTTCGGAGAGGGGGGCATTTTAGCGTGACCAGTCTCAAGCCAAGATGGCCAAGCTACTGAAACCTGAGCTGGACAAACCCTGGCAGATCCGTAGCGCGCCAGACGACGTACTTTGACGAGTGGTGGACATGCCGTCAGAGCGCAGGACTTTGGGGGAACGGCATCCCTTAGCCCCAGGTACCAGAGAAAGAGGAGTCCGAGATGTGACATTTTTCGGGGTAGACGCAAAAAAAGGGCCTGGCCTGGACCTGGATGGAGGGGTCTCGGCAGAGAGCGCCATAAAGCCAAGTTGTTCCCGCATCCGGTCTCCTCTAAAGAGAGGACCTGTCCCGTCTACTTGACATTGCCTCGTCTCGTCTCTCTTCTCTCCTCGGTCCCCTTCAAGAATGACCTCGCAGCAACTCGCCGTGGGTACAGTAGAGAGACTCGATCGAGTAGACAAGGAATACTCCTTCATAGAAGCCCTTGCTCTTGGTCCGCGGGAGTCGTTTTCCCTCGTGTCCAAAGAAGCGCTCGGTCTCCCTTCATCGCCCAGTACCCCTTCCCTGACTGCCTCTGTGTCCATCACGCCCGTCACGCAGCCTCCTCGTCCGAGGACGCCTCCAGGACATCATCACCAGCAGCAGCAGCAGCAGCAGCACCAGCCTCAGCAGCAGCAACAACAACACCACATCATCCATCACCACCACCTCCACCCGAGCAGTAGCAACGCAGCTCACTCAATCCGCTCGGGACACTCCTCTCAGCATCATCATCATCACGGTAACACGCTCTCGAAGAAGCAGCACCTCAACCCGAGCCCCCTCCCCCGATCCCTCACCACCAAAAAGAGCAACGTCATGGCGAACTCAACCAAGGCGCAGTCCAACTGCCTGGACTTGTGCCACAAGACCACGGGTCTAGGCGACCGCATCTCGGTCCGCATGCTAGAGTACCTCACCATGGTGACCAAGCAGCCGCACGGGCTGGACGTGCTGGCCCACGACTTCCTCGACACGTGCGAGATCCTCTTCTCCATCGAGGCCGGCCTCGGGGAGTGCATCCGCAACGCCCAGACCTTCCCCGCCGACGTCATCTCGGAGCTGAGCAAGAAGTTCCGCGTCACCCAGGCCGACTTCCAGCTCCTGGACCAGATGCTGGGCAAGTTCCTCGAGAATGAGCGCAAGGGCGCCATGGGCCGCATGCGCCGCGGCTGGGGGAGGATCTTTGGCGACAACGACATCGAGAAGATGATCAACGCCCTGGGCCGCACCCGCGAGAGCCTCCGCATGAGCGCCCTCATGTTCCAGTGGACCCTGGGCAACGAGAAGATCGAGAACGAGCTCGGCATCGGCTACACCGGCCTGGCCGCCGCCCTCGACCGCATAGACACCCGTGCCGGCATCGCCAGGTCAAAGACCTCGGAGCAGGCTCCAGGCGGTGGCAACGGCGGCGGCTCTGGCTCCCAGTACAGGCCGTCGTCGGCCTCACAGCACCGCGGCGTCGAGGGCCACGGCCAAGCTGCCCCCGCCGCCCAGCCGCAACCGCCGCTTCCCCCTCTGCCCTGGACGGAGCGCTCCTCGTCCATGAACCAGGAGCCTCTCAGCCCCGGTCTGGCCATGGACCTGCGCCAGTACGGCGGCAGCACCCAGCATCACAACACCGCCAGCTCGGTCAGCTCCAATGAGCGGTACCACTCGGGCACGACGGCGACGTTTGACCGCATGAGCACCTTTGACGAGAGCCACGAGACTCGATCCCACCACACGCACATCTCGGATAACGAGGCCACGCTCGAGGAGCTCGCCGGCCTCGACCTCAACGCCCAGAAGGTGGTCAGGCTCAAGGCCGATGCCTTCAGCATGCCGCGGTGGAACCCGCGCAACACTGCCGGCGCCGACGCCGCCAACCTCAAGACGGCGCTCATCTCTGCCGTCCGCGGCAAGAACCACAAGCTCATCGAGCAGCTGCTCGACCGCGGCGTGTCCCCCAACACGGGGCCGGACCACCTCGCCCTCAAGGAGGCCGTGCTCAACAGCGACGCCGAGGCCGTCCGCCTGCTCCTCCTCTTCGGCGCCGACCCCAACGGCACCGACCGCGACGGCGTCACCCCTCTCTTCGCCGCCGTCGAAAAGTCCTTCCTCGCCGGCGCTGTCCCTCTGCTCAAGTACGGCGCCGACCCCAACTACACGCGCGGCCCTGACAACGAGACTGCCCTTGCTGCCGCCTCCATCGCCAACAAGGTCAACTTTGCTCACCTGCTTCTCATCTACGGCGGTGACCCTAATCAGCTGACCGCCACCGGCGAGACGCTCCTCAGCAGCGCCATCAACAAGAAGACGCCCAAGAAGTTCATCGACCTGATCCTCGACTACGGCGCCAACCCCGACGCCAAGAGCCGGGAGGGCAAGACGGCCCTCTTCGAGGCCATCCAGAACTCGCGCGTCGACATCGTCAACAGCCTGCTCGACCACGGCGCCAACCCCAACCTCCCCGGCCCCAAGCACATGCTCTGGCCGGCCACCTACCAGACCCCCTGCCTGCAGGTGCTCCTGTCCCACGGCGCCGACTACAAGAAGTGCCCTGGCATCATGGAGCTCGCCGCCTCGGTCAACAACATCGAGTCGGTCCGCGTGCTCCTCAAGGCGGGCGTGGACCCCAACGCCAAGAAGGACGGCGTCTACACGCCGCTCTGCACGTCCATCCGCGACAACCGCACCGACATCTTCCAGCTGCTCATCGCCAACGGCGCCGACCCCAACGTCCCCGCCAGCGAGTACCCGGCCTTCAAGTGCATCACGCACAACCGCCTGCACTTCCTGCCTCAGCTCGTCGCCGCGGGCGCCAACCTCGGCTCCCCCAAGGGCATCGTCGAGACGGCCGTCAGCGTCAACAACCTCGAGGCCCTCAACTGGCTCATGGACCAGGGGCTCAACCCCAACGAGAAGAACCCCAAGGGCCACTCGCCCCTGACGACGGCCATCCGCGAGAACCGCACCGACATGGTCGAGCTGCTGCTGTCGCGCGGCGCCGACCCCAACATCCGAGGCCAGGACTGGCCCGTGTGCATGGCCGTCCGCAACCCCCCCGTGCTGAAGCGCATCCTCGCCGTGCTGGCCGAGCCGCGCGCCTTCAAGGGTGTCATGGAGATGGCCGTCGTGGCCAACCAGCTCGAGTCGGTCAAGCTCCTCCTCGCCGCCGGCGTGTCGGTCGAGGACAAGAACGGCGGCGTCTTCTCCCCGCTCACGTCTGCCATCCGCGAGGAGCGCAGAGAGATCGTCAAGTACCTCGTCGAGGAGGGCGGCGCCGACATCAACTCCCCCGGCGAGCATCTCCCCGTGGTCAAGGCCCTCCGCCGGTACCGCGGCGACACGGAGATCCTCGAGTTCCTCCTCGAGCACGGCGCAGACCCGAACAAGGTCTACCGCGGGTGGAACGGCGTCATGCAGGCCGTCGAGAACGGCGACGAGCAGATCCTCCGCCTCCTGGGCGAGAAGTCTGGCTTCGACCTCGACGTCAAGGACGAGCTTGGCCGCACCGTCACAGAGATTGCTGCGTCGCGCGGCTGGGACGAGGCCGTGGATGTGCTCCTCGAGAACGCCCTCAAGCCGGAGAAGTCGATTCACTAAATTCTTGGATACCCCCGCCCCTCGTCCCCTTTTTTCTAACTTGTACGATGAACGATTTGGGTAATTATGCAATCGGTTGGAGGGTGGGAAATATTTGGAGTCGGAGAAGATTGGTCCTTTTGCAAAGTAATTTGGGAAACAAACCCCCGGTTCAAAGGTCTGGCTTATACCATTCGATCTGTTTAGACGCAGATACTTTTTTCTTTGTATATCCCCTTGTTCATCTAGTACCCCTGTATCCAGTTACACTCGGCAGACTTTTTATATGTTTAATCTTCATTCAATTTAAGAATGCGATACCTCTTCACTGCCTTTGTCCGTCTTGGTCCTGATATACTCGCATGTCATGTCATATTCAGCTTTAAGTACCAACGCCCTCGCATGAATTTACAGCTTAGTTCCCATGTTTACATGAACCGCCTTGATCTGGCTGTACGCCTCCAGACCCGCCTCTCCAAGCTCCCTCCCAATACCGCTCTGCTTGACGCCTCCAAACGGCACCCTAGGATCACAATCCTGGCTACTATTTATCCACACCATGCCAGCCTCAATCTCAGCCGCAACCCGATGCGCCCTCTCCAAGTTTGTCGTGAAAGCAGCCGCACCAAGTCCGTACGTCGTATCATTCGCAAGCTCAATCGCCTCCTCCTCCGTCTTGAAGCGACAGATAGCCACGACAGGGCCAAAGATCTCCTCGCGGAAGATCCTCATGGACGGTTTCACATCTGTAAACACCGTAGGGGCGACGAAGAAGCCCTTGCCCGAGTCTCCGATGTTGAGAGGGTGGCCGCCCGCTGAGACGACAGCACCCTCCTTCTTGCCGATGTCAATGTACTCCAGGATCCTCTCGTATTGGACCTTGGACACCTGGGGACCCTGGTATGTGTCTTTATCCCACTGATTGCCCACTCGGCTGACCGCCTTGAGTGTCTCGAGGAACTTGCTGATGAAGGCATCGTAGATGGTATCTTGGACTAGGATCCGGGACGTGGCCGTGCAGATCTGGCCCTGGTTGGACATGATGCCAAAGTGCGACCACTTGACAGCCTGCTCTAGATCGGCATCGTCAAAGACCAGCAGGGGCGACTTGCCGCCAGTCTCTAGCGTGATGTTCTTGAGCGTCTTTGCCGCGATGCCCATGATGCTCGCAGCCGTGGCCGTCGAGCCCGTAAACGCAATCTTATCCACGAGGGGATGCTGCACCAGCGCCGCTCCCGTCTCCCTGCCGGGCCCGTTGACAAAGTTGACGACGCCAGGCGGGAATCCTGCCTCTTTAATAAGTTCTCCCAGGACGAGGATGCTAAGGGGCGTCTGCTCAGCAGCCTTGAGAACAACGGTATTTCCACAGGCCAGCGCAGGCCCCAGCTTCCACGTCGCCATGGAAAGAGGATAATTCCAGGGAATAATCTGCGCGATAACTCCCACAGGCTGCCGAATCGTGTAGGCAAACTTCTGGGGGTTCGTGCTGATGGTTTGGCCAAACGTCTTGTCCGCCCACCCGGCGTAGTACCTGATCACGCCGACGGCCTCGACAAGGTCGTTCTCCAGGGTCTCGGCATACGTCTTGCCGTTGTCCCAGGCGTCGATGGTGGCGAAGAGCTCCTTCTTGGCCTCCATCAGGTCGGCCAGGCGGGCCATGAGCTGGCCGCGGTCAGAGGCGGGGAGCTTCTTCCACGAGTCGTGGCGGAGGGCAGCCCGCGCCGTGGTGACGGCCTTGTCGACGTCTGATGCATCGGCGGCTTGCACGGTGGCGATGACTTGCTCGGTTCTGAGGGGTCAGCTGGAGTTGGGATATGAGAGAAGTTGGGTACCTACGCGGGATCAATTGAAGTGAGGGTCTGGCCGCTGGATGAGGCGACAAACTCGTTGCCGATAAAGAGGCCGGTGGGCTGCGACCACTTGACTCCGTTGGGAGCTACCAACTCAACTGAGGGGGTCATGGTGGGCAAATTGCAATGTACAAGCGATAATCAGACAATGAATGAGCCCTGGCTGGCAAAGTCGGTCTCTTGTAGTCTTGCAGGCCGATGGTCGGAAAGCGTTACGAAATCGAGTATAAATGGATCTCTTCCCCTCCCACCTGCTCGATCCCACTAGAGCAGATCAAGTCAATAATTGAGCTGCCGCTGCGGCGCGGAAACCTTCTCTTTTTTTGACGCACTCCGAAAAGCGCTGAGCAATCAACCAGATAAGGCGGTCGATGGGGGCCGTTACAGAACCCAACCCCGCTCAAGCTTGCTCTCCACAGAGGGGCAGCATGACGTGGTGAGAGGTCATTCCTGGCCTCATGGCTGAGGGGTTTGACAGAGAAGAGGAGGAGAGAGGAAGAAGCAAGTTCAAAGGGGTCATGATTCAGTGCTTATTCCTTCCTATCTGATAACTGCAGCATCTAAAGGCTACTGCCTCTTCGACCCGACGCCTCCTCCGCCACAGCCCTCGGAATCTCTGCCTCGATGCTCTCCCCCGTGGGCTTCCACCCCAGCAGCTCCGCCGCCCTCCTCGCCCTGCTCCTCGCATTCGTCCCAAACAGCACCGACCCATGAGGCAGAACCGTATCCGCATCCGGCCTGTGAAGCTCCTCCACATCCGTGCTCTCCAGCAAGCCCTGCTCCTTGGCCGCCTGCGCAACCCTGTCCGAGATCTCCGCCCAGGAAATCTCCCCAACGCCCGTCAGGTAGATGCCGTTCTCTCCCCATAGCTTCTCGTCGTCTTTACCCTCTGCGCCAGCTTCCGCCAGCGTGTAGAACAGCCGTGCAATGTCCCCGACGTGGACGTTGCCCCAGCGGCTCAATCCACGGCCGACTCTGACTGCGCGGCCGCGCTCGAGGGCCACTCTCGCCAGCTCGGGGATCTGGACGCTGCGCTGCTTGATGGGGCCTTGGCCCTTGCCGTAGATGATGGGGGGGAGGACGAGGGCCGTCTTGATGGAGGGGGTTTGGTGCGCGGCGTTGAGGACGTAGTTGTCTACTGCGCGGGCCTTTTCGTGCGCCTTGATCAGCGTGCGGATGGAGGAGATGCCGTCGAGGTCGTCAAAGACGGCGTCGGATGCTTCGCCGGGCTGGAAGGATCCCGAGGCCAGCTCTCCGGCTGCGAGGGCGCTGGCACCAGAGATTTGGATCCAGTATGCTGTCACGGTGTCAGAGTGAATTTTGGTGATTTTCTGTGGATGCTGTATCTTACCTGGGCTGGAAGATGATCGCTTCTGCAAGCCGCGGTGGATGGCCTGGACGCTCTCGAGGTGCCTGTTTGACGCGACATCTACCTGTGTTAATGCCCAGATCAACTTTCAAGTTCAATCACGTACGTAGCACAACGGATGCCTGAGACGCCTCCTTCTCTACGAGATTCCCATCATCGAGATCCCCAACCACCGTTCGAATGCTTGGGAAGACCTGGGCGATGTTCGCGGCGACCGTCGCGTCGCGGACAAGCGCGCTGATGGCATACTCTGGGTGGCCGCGGACGAGCTCACGGAGGACCTGGCCGCCGACGTAGCCCGATGCACCGGTTCTAACAGTGTAAGTGAGAATAGGGCGTGAATTGAACAGCAGTCTTACAGAAAGATTGAGGCCATTTTGCTGTGTTTTACAGAGTGTGATGAGGTGCAATGGGTGAGGTGATTGAATGCTGCGCACTTTGGCTCTACGATGGGATCGCGAATTCACTATTTATCCCCTGCACCCATTATTAATCCGCCCTGGATTGCGACACTGTGGGGATTCTCCCCATTACCATCCCCTTCGCTGAGTGACTTCATCAATAGCAATTATTAGGCCACTGTGCTCGTTTATAAGCCCACGCGAGATTCCCATGGCTGGCTGCAAAGGGAAGCCGGGCGCGGAGACCTGCCATTTTAGTGCCGATGAGGGCAGCGGTGCATGCTGGCGTTGGGCGGGGAACTGACAGAGCCGAGTCATGCCGCGACAACGGCGTTCTTATTTGCATCTGGGAATGTTCTAGTTGCGCCAGAGGGAAATCGGGATGGAAGCGATTACAGGTTTAGTAATATAGTAGTGAGCTCGAGTGCAGACTCGGATTGACGGGTTGGACCTTGGCTAAGAGTGACTGGGCTAGCAGAATGACACAAGCGGCGTACATGTATGTTGACACCGCTATGCTTCTCTTGATGGTTTATTTTATTGGATTCACAGAGGACGCATGCTGTATTGTCTTGTTGAACTGGACGCCTCATATCTGTCCCAAGGTGATGCTGACCTGGCTAGTCTCCGATCCACGCTCAAGTAGTGAAGCTCGGAAGTCCTACTACTACCCTGGATGTCTTGCTGACTTTATGGGCCATTTATCAAAGTCGGAATATCGGACATGCGGCTCCCGGCGGTGCGGCTTAGCTGTGCGGATCTTCTACATGTACTGAACGTTGGGCCCTCTTCGTTGTGAGAGAAAATGACTATTCTGGGACAGGTTGGAGATACTATCATTGCTCGAGGTTTACTGGGAGATTAAAAAAAGTCCCCTGTACACCAATGACATGCCCTCACTAGAAGAGCGGCCACCGACAGACAATGGGAGTAATCTTTCAGGTCTACTACGCAACTTGGGAGTTCCAGAATTGACCATCTCTAACCAAGCCCCGCCCAGCATTCCTGCCCTGCATATGGCTCCAGTGTGACAATCCAAGCCTTGAGGGAACAGTACTTGTTGCATAATGTGTGGGAATAGATATGTCCTCTTGGTACGTGGTTGTGGCATCAATGCGATGGAAGATATCTGCTTCCGTCAGACATCCAACATTGGTATTCTCGTTGATCCATGGTAGTAATCAGCCATAGTAACCCAATGCATTATGACTGGTTCAGTACATAATCATGCGTTGCATCCCTCACAACAAACGGGCGAAAGGCCTTGAGGCGAAGCGACTAAAATCCAATGTCATTCTATGCCTCCAAGGCCTGCATCTCGACAATCGAATCCTCCAAGCCACGAGACGAGAACCATCGGTCGAAAATCATGCCTTTCTGAGATGCATGTTTCGGACCTCTGTCTGTGGCAATCCAGCCTGGCTGAGAGGTGACCACGCTGATCGTCGTTCGTGTGTGGCTGAGTCTGTGTAGCCTCAATCAAGGCATCAGCGTCAGCATTGAAGCGCAGCAGAATGCCCAGACAGGATCAGCAGGCGATGCTTCAGGGCTGGATCGCTTGGCAGTTTGGTAGCAGCCCGTCGCTCTGCAACATGTCGTGGTCGTCGCTCAAGCGCCACTCATAACACGAGAATTCCAAACACCCCGGTGATCAAAGAGGCTTATTCGATCACACTTCAGCTTGTTTCACTACACAATTGAGTTACCCAAGGCTGAGCCTCGAATAAGTATTCCCTCCGATCTTTCTGCTTCTGGCTTCATCGCCCGCTGACCCCTGCCGCCGTCTACGTCAGTGCCGCTGAGCCAAGATCTCACTGGTTGGGTATTAAATCTCCAGCTTGGAGCCTGGCTTTGAACGAACAATTGAATTCACAGCATCAAAGCAAACATGTCTTCTCCGCCTCCGTACCGTGACTACTCGGATGAACAGCCGGCGGGCCTTCCGCCCTACGAGCACTTAGCCGTTGGGCCAAATCTCCCCTCTTCTACCCGACAGACACACCGATTTTCGTACTCGATGGTTCGCATGTCGTTCTAGAGCAGAGCCCAAATCGAAGTCTGTACGAATTCCACAGTGCGATCGGCGACACAGCAGTAAAGACCATCTCCAAGTTCCACCACCCGGACCAACCAGACGCAAAGACGCGCCGAGAGCACCTGTACAACTTCAAGGAAACGTGGAGCGACATGGGGGGAAATCACGTCGTCATCAACGGAAAGACGAGCAAAGAGCGCGCGTTCCCCGAGGTATTTCTCGTCCAACCCGTAGGGTCATCAGCACATCACGTCGCGGGCCACTTCAAGACGAGCAAGGGTGTTCTAGACCGATTCAAGCACAAGGACCAGGTAAACTGGCTCGACGCCAAGGACAAGGTGATTGCGGTAGAGTCCAAGCAGAGCAGCCTCGTGGACCCGAATCAACCGTCGCTTCCAAGGCTGGAGGTCAAGGTTCCACTGGATGAGAGGGAGCTGGATCTGCTGGTTACTTGCTGGTGCGCAAAGGCGTGGCAGCAGGCCGAGAGGCCGCCAAAGGAACCCATGTCGTGGGGCAAGTGTAAGTGTGACATGCGATCTGCTGTTGTGTAGGTTGAAGATGATTGACCGCGGCGATACAGTTAAGCGCAAGACTGGAGAGGCTGTCGTCCTGTCTCTCGGTAGTTCCGGCGGACTCAGTGGGACACCTGGTGCGGGGATGTTCTAGACTGGTGATGGTTTGGGGTTGAGGATTGCAAGCGGGAGCCTGACGATATCAAGCACTCATAGTTGTGGTTAGAACCGAGCAACTGCTGTGTAGTGGTTAGAGCGCGCAGTCTTGCGACTATTTCCGCTTAACGCTGGTGTGCAAGGGTAACGTATATGGCTTTTATTTGACTTTTCTTAGCCGTTTGGGAACTTGCATTATTCTAAGAAATCTACAACGCCCTGTACCCTGGCGCGTGAAGCCTGGTTTCTGTTGACCGTATCCTTATTCTATAGCTGAACAACCTGGAGCCATTAACATTAGGTCTTATTTCGTACTAATGCCCTCCATACACGACTCAGTAACTCTCTATCTAGCCTCGTCCAAATCACATGGTTGACCCTAGTCCCTTGAGGCCTAGCTCAGTACACCCACAACCCGGCGTCTCCGATAAGCTAGGCCCACTTTCGTCCTCGCGGAGACATTCCTCTTTAGAATCCTGGGGTCTCCCCGTGTCGGTTGCCACATCCCCCCCATTCTTCTGAATACAGAAGACCTCAGTCTGTCCCCCGGATAGATCCTCTCTTTCGTCTGCAATGCAGCAGGGTAATTTGCAGCATCCTCGCTCTCTCACAGCAAATCCAGCCCCACTTGCCTATTCTTTCTCTACCTCTATCTGCCTTGTCTCCTCTCTCGGGAACTGGAGTCCAGATGCCCAGGCAAGCCAAGGTCGAGCGCACGCGCACCTTCACGGGATGCCGCACTTGTCGGAGCAGACACGCAAAGTGCGACGAGGCCCAGCCCGAATGCGGCACCTGCCAGAGGCTCGGGCTCACCTGCGGCGGGTACGGGGCGCGTCTCTTCTGGATCGCCGACGATTCGGTCGCCCGGCCCGAGATGCAGCAGAGCCACCGGGGGGAGTACCGGTATCCACTCTTCTCCGGTAAGTGACACCGGCCCGTTCACCCTCTGATCTAACTCCGAGTCTGCAGAACATGACCGCCGTGTGATGAGCGCCGAGCTGTGCGAGAGTCTCGGCAAGCAGACGGCCGTCGATATCCTGGCCGACATAGACTCTGCGTGCGAGAAGTTCCAAGGCTCCCCGAGCTTGATCAAGGGCCCCTTTGGCGTGTTTTCGTCGGTCGATGAGCCCCCGCCGGCGGTAGATGTCCTCACGTCTTCGCCGGAGACGCGCGCCAGCAATGACTCGATAACAAGCGTGTACCCTGAGACGGAGGGATTCATCGAGGAGATCAAGCGGCACGACTGGCCGGACCACATCGGAGGAGATAACCTGGATCTGTTTGTCGGCCCGCTGGACCCTGCTCTGTCGCTGGACCCGGAGGGCCATGCTGCGGACCAGGTGCTCATCCAGGATGGCTCCATGGGAAACTTCTTCCTGGATAACTCGATGGGCGTCGAGGGTCTGGCGCTCTTCAGCCCGAACTTTATATCCCAGGCGATAGAGAGCGAAGCCAACGGGAATGCAGAACAGCACTGCGATCCCCCGACCTTCAGCCACATAGGGAGTGACGTGACGCCCTGCCCGCGGGGACTCCCACAACCCAACGGCGGCCACTTTGGACTCCCCGAAGAAGCCGAGCCTCTCCTTCGCTACTACAGAAGACACATCGACAATATGGAGAAGACGGGGATGCAAGCGAACCGCAAGTCCCCCTGGCAGATCATATTTCTGCCCTGCGCCCTCGAGACGTTTGCGGAGCTGTCACTCTGGAACGAGGCTTCTCACACTAGGTCAACCATCTTTTACACGCTTCTTGCCCACAGCGCTCTTCAGCTGCACATGTCGAACAAGCCGACGTCGTTTTCGTGCAACTGGAGGGACGTTGGGCTCAAGAACCACGAGAGGGCGCAGCATCACCTGCGGAATGCGCTGCAGCACGAGATGTTTGGGCCGAGGCAGGCAAACTACAAGGAGCTTCTGATGGCGGCCCTAGGCATGGCCATGACATCGGTTGGTCGTTCTCTTCATTTGCTTTGATATTAACTAAGAAATTGTAGCTGTACAATGGCACTCATGCCTTCCGCGTCTTCCTCCTCGATGCGGAACGGCTCATCCGCCTCCGCGGGCTGGTCAACCACAACCCCTTCAAGACACGCCTCCTGCACCACATGTACACCCACCTGCGCGTCATCGCCGAGAGCATCTCCCTCTGCGTCGAGGCCCCAGCCCACAGCTCCGACGACGGCAACGACCGCGGACTGACCCCCAGCCGGACGTTTCGCGTTGCCGAAGATGCGCTCAATATCGGGCTTGACCCGGCGCAGGAGAAGAGCGACGAGGTGGGATACAACGACATCCACCTTGAGATCCAGGGCCGCTGGAACCAGACTCTTTACCCTGTCATCTACGGCATCCCGGAGTCTCTGATGACGCTGCTGTCTCAGACGGTATCGTTGTCCAACGAAAAGACGCGTCTAGAGACTGTCGCTCGGTGCAATCCGCAGGTTTCCGTCGCGCTGGCAAGACACACCAAGACGCTCGAGAACAGGATATGGGCGTGGAGTCTTGCGCTAGATCCAATGGGTCCTCCGAAACCAACGCGTCTAACACCAGGAGTTGACCAAGAGCTGATGGCACACCCGCAAGTGCGGTCCATGGCGCTGGCCATTCATCAAGCTCTGATCATCTACTTTTACCGCAGGGTGTACGACATGAACGCGATGATCCTGCAGGACTTGGTTAAAAAGACGCTGGATTATCTGGAACCTTGTCTGGGCGAGCTGATTGAGGACCAGGACTTTGCTACGAGTCTTGCGTGGCCGGCGTTTGTGGCTGCTTGCGAGGCGGTGTCTCCGGAGCTGCAGGAGAGGGCGCTCAAGTGCTTGTCGGTTACTGATGACAAGGGGATTTACTTTACGCCTAGGCCGGCAAAGGTGATTGTGCCGCTGATCTGGGACAAGAGGAAGCAGTCGGGGGACTGGACGACGAGCTGGCAGAGTCTAGTGTTGGATAGTTTGACATAGAATAAGCCCCAGATTTTCTTCATTGGTCTTGCAAAGACGACGTGATTTATTTATTACCAGCCAATGTCTTAAATCATCAATTCATCTATTTTATTTTACCCATTCATCTAAGCCAACTTCACTCCCGACGCCTTCAAGATCCCAGCCAGCTCATCCTTGGCACCACCCTCCAGCAGCGCAAACGGCTTCCGCAGACCCCCCGTCTTCCACCCCCGCAGCTCCATGCCGGTCTTGACGGCCGACCCGTAGTTGTGGGACTCGAGGAACTTGCAGATGGGGAAGATCTTGGCCCACAGCTCGCGGCCCCTCTTCAGATCACCCTCCACAGCGAGGGCGTTCCACAGCTCCACCGACAATTCGGGGATGATGTTGGTAGCGCCCCAGACGGAGCCCTTGGCACCAGCCGCGATGCCGTAAAAGGTCAGCGTGTCCCACCCGTTGAGGGCGGTGATGCGGTCGTGGCACGCGAAGAGCAGCTCCGTCAAGGCCGGGCCGTTGCCGGATGTGTCCTTGAGGTATTGGACGCCCACCTCGGACAGACCAGCTAGTTCCTGAGGAGAGAGAGTGACGCCGCTGGCGCC
The DNA here is from genome assembly GCA_033030565.1 of Fusarium nematophilum. Lineage (NCBI taxonomy): Eukaryota > Fungi > Ascomycota > Sordariomycetes > Hypocreales > Nectriaceae > Fusarium > Fusarium nematophilum. The sequence continues at coordinate 74,754 of JAVIXY010000082.1, forward strand.
GGGGATGTTGTAGTACATGATGGGAATGCCGCTCGCCTTGTGGACCTCTGCAAAGATCTCCCTCAGCTGGGACAGGTTGGGGGCGTCGTAGAACGGCGGCACGATCATGGTGGCTGCGGCGCCGGCCTTGGCTGCGTGCACGGCGAGGTCGACGATGCCCGCGGTGGTGAGGTCGCCTACGCCGGCGACGACGGGGACGCGCCCGGCGGCCGACTTGATGACCTGGTCGAGGACGGCCTTGCGCTCATCGGCCGAGAGGGCGGTGAATTCGCCGGTGCTGCCGCCGGGGACGAGGCCGTGGACCCCGGCGTCGATGAGGCGCTGGACATGGGCGTCGAGACCCTGGAGGTCGACTGCGCCGGAGGGGGTGAATGGTGTGATGAGGGCGACAAGGATGCCGGTGAGGTCCTGGGGGGCCATTGTGGAGTTGGAGATGAGTTATTGAGTTGAGTTGTGTTGGATACAGAGAGACTCGGAATTGATGATTTACTCTGATGAGAAAAGACTCTTTCTTGCAATCTCTTATATGCTCTTCATGTGCTCTCTTCTTCTCTACATATCCGTCTTGTGCCCCGCGTCGTGGTGGAGAGAGCTCAACTTGGTGGGTGCCCTTCCTCTTCCAAAGAGGCAGGTTTCCACGACGAGGCGGAATGGCTTGCCACGGGAAGCAGCGGATCTGACGGAAGGGGATGCATGCCATTTGAGAATGACCTTCCGAATTGGATTGACTTTTCTTATCGGGGATTGCTTTTTCTGCTGGTGGCACGTGGAGGTCTGGTCGTCACAGGCCAGATGGTGGCTTTGGGTTGCTCTCCTTTTTTGGTGTAGGGGTGAGGTAGGGATATCCTGGTGATGGCATGAACGGCCATGGACAGGGTAGGAGGATTCTGGAATTGTTCTAAGCGATGCTAGCAAGGGCAATACGAGCAAGTCCTAGGGTAAGCAGCGAGCCGGGGTCATGTTCTTGATGATGGAGTGTTGTGCCTCTTAATGTTTATTCCACACAAGTTAGGTATTGAAGTTTCTACATGAAGGCATCGTGTCAAACATGTTGAAGTAATCATCTGTTTATGTATCTCGGGGTTATGCAAATCCGCAAGTAGGTCCTGGTGATTGAACACCGAGTACCTGCACGCTCGAGTATCGTATATTTTGTACACTTGACAGTCGACATCACAGACACAAAATCAAATAGTAATGATAATAGTAATCAATTCTCTAATGCAACGTGAAACACTTTTACAGCCTCGCAAGAATACCCTCCGAGTTCAGATACGCAAGGTGACTCCTCGAAATGTCCCTCACCGTTCGGCATCTAAAAAGTCAGTCAATATTCCAAATCGATCTAGAAAGGGCCATACCCTGCAAGAGCCATCGCAAGCTTAAACTCGTACATGAGGATCTTGAGAGCGAGCTCGACGCCCTCCTGGCCATTGTACTACCCAAGTCAGCACCCTGAACATGTCCAGACGCAAACACATACCGCAAGACCCCAGATGGGTATCCGTCCCACAAAGCAGTGGCTGGCTCCCATGGCAATCGCCTTGAAGATGTCGGTTCCTCGTCGGATACCCCCGTCCACGGCAACGGGAATCTTTCCACCAGCTGCAACGACGCACTCCCGCAGAGCATCCAGAGTCGAGGGCGCACCGTCGAGCTGTCGACCTCCATGGTTGGACACAATGACGCCGTCGAGACCGTACTTGATCGCCAGAGTGACGTCTTCTGCCGCGTAAACACCCTTGATCCACAGGTGAAGCTTGGTATGCTGGCGCAGCCAGGGAATGGCAGTGTCCCAGTCGAGCGAGGGATCGAAATCATGCTTGCTGTGGGACAAGTCGTCGTTTGAGCCGCTAAGCTCACTCTTGCCGTCGGAACCCAGGTTGGGCCATGCCATGTCGTCGGGGAGAACAAAGTTGTTGCGGTACTCGTTCAGACGACGGCCCAGCATGGGGACATCAACAGAGAGAAAGATGGCCTTGCACCCAGAGGCTAAGACAGTCAGATGAGTTCTGAAGTGAATGGCACAAGACTCACCTTCAGCGCGCTTCAAGATCTGAAGAGTAGTTTCACGATCTCTCAAAACACAGAGCTGCATCGCATAGGGGTTTCCAGTTCCCTCAGCAGCGACATTCTCAATCGACTCTGTCGCGTATGACGACAAGCCCATGCAGACGCCGATATTGGCGGCCGCCCGAGACGTGGCAATCTCCCCGTCGGGATGCGCAAGACGGTGCATTGCCGCGGGGCTGAAGCCCAGAGGCAGCGTCGTCTTGATGCCAAAGATGCTGCCCGAGATGTCCACGTTGTCGACGTTGACGAGGATGCGCGGCCGGATCTTGTACCGGTTGTAGGCGTCCTCGTTGTCCTTGAGCCTGCAAGATGTTAATGATAGCTACGTCAGTGGGCGGCGAATCATACGTGACTAGATCCATGGCACCTTCGTTGAAGTAGTCTGTCGCGACTCAGCATGGGTCTCTGTGGCAGAGGGTGGGATGGCTACCTCGATACATCTTGGGGAGCTTCTTGCTCCCCAGCTCCTTGAGGTCGGCGATGGTGTGGACATGGGAGTCCCAGGAGACGCCTCGGTTGGCCATTGCAATGTGGTCTTGTGAAGGGCTTGGAATTCAGAGTACTGATTATTGATGTGATGTTCGTGAACTTGATGCGACAATGACGATGATTCTTTGCTCCTCGTCGCAGTCAAATAAGTTTTAGAGATGGCCCGCAAGACGCCCACCCCAGACCCCAACTTTCCTCTCATTTGGAGGACATGCCTAAATCGTTGACCACCATGGCCGCGTGACCTCTTCGCAAAAGAAAGCCAGCAGTCTGGATGGCTTATCTGTCGCGGAGGCCTGCCTGTCTTGGGGGCGAGAGATAGCTCGGCCGATCGGGGACAGTGGCGGCCGAATTTTGGGAAGGCGACCTTGGGAAGGTCGAATTGATAAAGGAAGGTTTGTGGAGAAGGGGGGTTCGTCCAGGATACCGGTTCTGGGGGACCGGGAGCCCTTCCGAGACCGGGACAGCCTCCGAGTTTTGGCTCCGCGTCACGGATTCAAGACGGGATATTTGATCGAGTCGTGATTGATCCACTTGCCTCATTTGGTCAGTACTCTAAACTCCAGAATCCCGGAAAGACTTCACGTCTTGAGATTGAAGCACAGAACAATCGAATAGTTAAAGAGATCAACTCTCATCATGATCCAGTATTCCACCACAGAACATCGCGACCATGAAGTCCGCCAGAGCTCTCCGCCGTCTCCCCTCTCTAACACCTCGCACAACCACCCGCTCCAGCCACTCCATCTTCAACCGCCCCTCGCCAACATCCCACGCCCAGATCACAAACCCCCTTCCCACCCACAACTTCATCCGCAACACCTTTGCCCCCTCCGCCGCAACATCCTGGATCGACGTCCACGACCCCGCCACAAACAATGTCGTGACGCGCGTGCCAGAGTCGACGGACGAGGAGCTCCGCGCCGCGGTGCAGGCCGCGCAGGAGGCCTTCCCCTCATGGAGGGACACGAGCATCCTGCGGCGCCAGCAGATCATGTTTGAGTTTACGAGACTGATCCGTCGGGACTGGGACCGTCTTGCGGCGTCGATTACGCTCGAGCAGGGCAAGACGTTTGCTGATGCGAGGGGCGATGTCCTGAGAGGGCTGCAGGTTGCCGAGACGGCGTGTGGCATCACCACGCAGATTACGGGGGAGGTGTTGGAGGTTGCGAGGGATATGGAGACGCGCAACTATCGCGAGCCTCTTGGTGTGGTCGCTGCCATCTGTCCGTTTAGTAAGTTGAACTTTTTCACCTGTCTATATCGTGCATGCTAACCGTTAGACTTCCCTGCCATGATCCCCCTCTGGTCCATCCCCATCGCCACCATCACCGGCAACACCCTCGTCCTCAAGCCGTCCGAACGCGACCCCGGAGCCGCCATGATCCTCGCCGAGATCGCAAAGGAGGCCGGCTTCCCCGACGGCGTCATCAACATCATCCACGGCACGCACCGCGCCGTCAACTTCATCATCGACGAGCCAGCCATCAAGGCCATCAGCTTCGTCGGCGGCAACTCTGCCGGAGAGTACATCTACTCGCGGGGCTCTGCCAACGGGAAGAGGGTCCAGGCCAACCTCGGGGCCAAGAACCACGCCGTCATCCTGCCCGACTGTAATAAGAAGAGCACTATCAATGCCATTACTGGTGCTGCGTTTGGTGCTGCCGGCCAGCGGTGCATGGCTCTCAGCACGGTCGTGCTCGTAGGCTCAGACACCCAGTCTTGGGTTGACGAGCTCGTCGCCTCTGCAAAGCAGCTCAAGACAGATGGAGGCTTTGAAGACGGAGCTGACCTCGGCCCTGTCATCAGCCCCGAGTCCAAGTCACGCATCGAGCACCTGATTGCCTCGGCCGAAGAAGAGGGTGCAACTGTAGTCCTCGACGGGCGCGGCTACGCTCCCCCCAAGTACCCATCCGGCAACTTCATCGCACCCACAATCATCACGGGTGTCACCCCCTCGATGAAGTGCTACAAGCAAGAAATCTTTGGCCCCGTGCTCCTCGTCCTCAGCGCGCCCACCCTCGAAGCAGCAACGCACCTCATCAACCAGAACGAGTACGGCAACGGCGTCGCCATCTTCACCAACTCTGGCGCCAAAGCAGGCTGGTTCCAGAAGAACATCGAAGCCGGCCAGGTAGGCGTCAACGTGCCCATCCCGGTGCCCCTGCCCATGTTCAGCTTCACGGGCAACAAGAGGAGCGTGGCGGGCGGCGGAGCGAGCACCTTTTACGGGAAGCCCGGGCTGAACTTTTACACCCAGACCAAGACGGTTACGAGCCTCTGGAGGGGAGAGGAGGAGGCAGACGGTGGTAAGAGCGTTAATATGCCCACGCAGAGCTGAACAGAGAGGGAATTAAAAAGGGGGGCGTCGAAGGGATTGTCTCGTGAGCGGAGTTCGGCGGGTTGCCGAATGGGCATCATCCTGGTTAATTGACGCGCAGATCGCACGTTTGTGTACCTACATTTTTACGTACGGGGGATTCTGCGCAGTAGGACTGAGCTGGGTTACATAGATGATTCACAAATTCTTTGCCATTGCGTTCTACCTCTATTGGCCCGTGGACCCCTGGGCACTCTGCAATCAACTCATGGTGCCAGGGTCGAGACTGTCGAATGAGACTCTGCAACTGGGCATGATTTTTTGGGGTAACCGTCCCCGCTGGCGGCTAAGCTTACCGTCATGAATTTTGCCTCTACAGTGGAGAAACCAGCACAGTCCTTCTGTGGGTTCGGGGCCAACGCGGAAGACTCCCTAACTCGTCGGTTTGAGGAACCCTGTTCGGAGGGTGGATATGCTGCCAACGTCATAACCTAGTCAGCGAGTTATTACTATGGAGTCGTAGCAGTTTTCCTTACGTACTGGATGCCCTTTGCGAGCCAACAGCTTTGCACAGAATGACTCGCTTGGAACCGGTGGAGGAACCCCATTGTGTTCCCGACTGTTGAAATCCTTGACCTGCTTTGCCCCCTCTTCCCCATGGGCTCCCCGAGTCTGACCCCATGGGGGCGAGAGAATGCCAAGTATCGAAGGTAGGTGAAACTGCGACCATTCTCCACTATTCAACTATCCCCCAAGAGGTAAGTCGCAGGCCTGGCTATCGCTGACGCCGGGGCGAGGCGACGCACGCATCGGCAAGGTTTTCGAATCCACTCAATCATCACCCTCTCATAACCGGTTTCCCTATCAAATGCTGGATCCTGTGGGTCGAGTTTATCACGGAGTTGACGGCCATGCAAACTGGTCAGAGCGCTTTCTGACCATGAGCATCTATAAGTTGAGCCCACAATCCCCGCGAGCTCCAGGATGTGGACCATACTCCGCAGCATCCTCCTCTTCTCTCTCTTCCTTCTCTGATTTCGTTGTTTTTCCATAGACAGCATCATGTCTCACTACTCCAGTCCTATCGAAAAGGACCTCAAGAGGGACTCTGATCAAGACGTCGAGGACGGCGGCTTGAAGCGCGTGCCCTCTCAACAAGGCCAGGTCGAAGATACCATCGCCCACGACGCCGTCTTTGGCGACATTACCGAAGATGGCCCCAACTACCGCGCTGTAAGTGCAATCATAAGTCCCGTCGTCATCATGCCAAGAGATGCAACCAACGGCCAAGAGATGAGGCTCATGCTGACCACTCACAGGTGGGGTGGATTGGCACCGTCGCTCTCATGATGAAGACGCAGGTCGGCCTTGGCGTGCTCTCCATCCCTGCCGTCTTTGATACGCTGGGCATCGTCCCCGGCGTCATCTGCCTCAGCGTCATCGCTGCCATTACGACATGGTCTGACTACATCGTCGGTGTTTTCAAGCTGCGCCATGCGTCGGTCTACGGCATTGACGACGCGGGCTTTTTGATGTTTGGCCGCATTGGCCGTGAGATTCTGGGAGTTGCATTCTGTCTCTGTAGGTGCACTCACAAGTCTTGAAGGAACAATTCTGACCTTGGCAGACTGGATTTTCGTCGCTGGCTCGGGCATGTTGGGCATCTCGATCGGCCTCAACGCCGTGTCAACACACGGCGCCTGCACAGCCGTCTTTGTTGCCGTCGCTGCCATCATGGGCTTTGGACTCTCGAGTATTCGCACCCTCGGCCGCATCAGCTGGCTCGCTTGGCTAGGCCTAGTCTGCATCATGACTGCCAGTAAGACTCACTTCTGCCTCCTCCACGTCTTCTTCTGACCACCTCCCAGTCTTCACCGTGACCATCGCCGTCGGCGTCCAAGACCGTCCCTCTGCGGCTCCTCCAGGCCCGTGGAAGTCTGATTTCAAGATCATCAACCACCCGTCCTTCACCGAGGCCATCTCCGCCATCTCCTCCCTTGTCTTCGCCTACGCCGGCACCCCTGCCTTCTTCTCCATCGCCGCCGAGATGAAGGAACCGCAGCACTATACTAGGGCCCTCATCGTGTGCCAGAGCGGCGTGACTATTACCTACATCGTCATCGGCTGCGTCGTCTATGTCTACTGCGGATCCTACGTCGCGTCCCCTGCTCTCGGCTCTGCAGGTCCGCTGCTCAAGAAGATCTGCTACGGTTTGGCTCTTCCCGGTCTGCTGGCTACCACCACCCTGGTCATCCACGTAAGTGCCTCTCCCTGCTCCAGTTGCTATATCAATCCACTAACGCTGTTGATCTGCAGTTCGCCGCCAAGTACACCTTCGTCCGCATCCTCCGTGGCTCCAAGCACCTCTCGGCCAACACCTTTGTCCACTGGGGAACCTGGCTCAGCTGCACCTTTGCCACCGCCGTCATCGCCTACCTGATTGCCAGCGGCATCCCCGTCTTCGGCGGCCTCGTGTCTCTTGTGGGCGCCCTTCTCGGCACTCTGATGTCCTTCCAGCCCATGGGCTGCATGTGGCTGTACGACAACTGGAGCAGGGGCCGGCGCGACCCTTCCCTCGGGTGGTACCTCATGGTGGCCTGGAGTGTGTTTGTTATTGTTTCTGGTACCTTTTTGATGATCGGCGGTACATACGGGTCCATTGTTGGCATTATGGACTCGTATAAGGAGTCTGGCGGCTCGAGTGCCTGGTCTTGCGCAGATAACTCGAATTCCGTCTAAATTAGCGTTTGACATTTCATGTACAGAAGACTAGAGGCGGTAGACCGATAGATTCGGGCATGCACAGCATACTACAATACGAATTCGTTATTCTACTCGAATTCGCAAGTCTGCGAGGATGAGCAGCGTGACACTGCCAGCGTCTCTGACGTCGGTACTGCATGGTAAGATTCAAGCAATGACGATGGCCTGAGTTCCGTCAACTCATGCATCCGGTTTCACATGATATTAGCCGTTACATCCTCCACTATCACCTCTTTTGCCCAATGCATGGCCGTGTTTCATCCACACAAGCTGGCCTCTATGCATCGGAACGCCGTCCGATGACAGCAACATCTTAAGCTTTTGTCCCTGTTCCAGCGGGAGCTTTCCCGATCAGCTCTAGCCGTGACTTCCGGGGTAATGGATGATCGACAGTGGCTTTTCAGGCTACAGGGGTGGCATCGACGAGACACTAGGTCGAACTTGGAAGCTGAGTTTAGATGCACCGCACAGAAGCATGTCATTGTCGAAATGCCTTAGGTAATGTGAAAAGGACGCAAGGATAAGACGAGGATCAGCAAATTCCAGTGTGAGGCTGAGGATAATAAAGATCCGATCGTAGCCGGTGTGTGAGGTCCTGCTTAAGTGTTTATGGGATTGGTGTTATCCCCTGCCTGATGGTCCTTTATCACGGGTAAAAACCTAGGGTAAACAGTGATTAAGAATTTCAAGGCACTGGATATAGGTCTCATACCAGTTACTATTAGAGGACGAGATCAAGTGAATGGAGTGGTAAGATTACCCCGGCAGCCGACTTGGCTGTCTAGAAGCAGGAATTCAAGCCTAAGCGCAGCGAGGAGGGTAGTGCTCTATTGTTAGTTGATCAATCGTTGAGTATTGAAATACCCATCATAGTTTTCAACAAAGGGGAAATATACGGAAGAATCAAGCATTTACCAGCAGTGCTTTTTCAACCTTGGCAAGGGTTGGGGTATTCAATATGCATGCTTGCCTTCCTCTGTTGGCCAAACCCATCCATGCCCAGCTGTTCGTAGGCAAGGATATTACTGAAAGGCCTCATTACCATAATGTCATGCGGATGAACTGTCCCTAAGCAATGATTGCTATCAGCGGCGAGCAATGACCGCGGTGGGTGTCGATTTCCACGTATCGTATCAGATTCTAAATGCCTCCATCACAACGCTTCCTTAGCTTCTCACGGTACAGTGATGGTTAAACTAAGGCAAGACACAACAACGTTATAATTAACCATCTGGAGTACGGCAGGATATCTGGACGAGCCACATCGTCTTTCGTTGGTATATCACCGACATAACCTCCCAGCGGTGTCGTGGCAAGCCTGCCCCCAATATCTCCTTTCCGTCAACTACCAAATTCTTTGGAATCGATGAAACTAGATCCCAAGTACAAAGGGTTCGTCCTAAGAGTTGAGACAATTATTGGATGCCCGGAGATAAGGAGCCTGCGGGTGCATGTTGCCCTTCCCTTTCCCCGCACGTCAACGCGATAGTACCCGCGTCTTATCAGCGAGATTGGACGCCTGATCCTTCGCTCGCTGATAATTTCCCTTTTCACGAAGGGTCCGGAAGCCATTTTCCACTGCTCGGCCGAAGATCGGCGAGTGACGAGCGGCATATTACCGTACCCCTCACCCACGTGGCCCATCCAACCATCTGCAACCACCATCCTGAGGATATTCCTACTATTCGACTACTCCATCATGGTTCAGCGCATCGCCCGAGAAGCCGGTATCCAGGCGTTTATTGACGCTGTCGAGAAAGATGGCTGCGTCATCATCCAGGACTTTACGGACCTCGAGTCCCTTGAAGAGGCGCAGAAAGAAGTTCAGCCCTACCTTGATGCCTCTCTCGAAGCAACAGGGAGTACCGTCGGCGCCTTGAACGGTGGAACCGCGACTTGTACACGATTGATTGGAAGGAGTCAGACTGTCCGTGAAAAGTTCTTTTCCGACTCTCTTTACCAGGTATGCTAAATCACCTCTTCTCCATGGATCGGCACGCCAGTTCACGATCAGTCTAACAGGAGCAGGACCTCGCAGAGCACTTTATTGGAATTGAGACAACGAACTGGTACGGAGACGAGCCAACAGTCACACAATCCCACCCCCTGCTCTCCATCTCCATCACCATGGATTCCCAGCCCGGATGCAAGGCCCAGAAACTCCACCGGGACGACAAGAACCACCACGCAAGACACCCCAAGGCGGACAAGTGGTATCGAGGCCGAGACATGCTATTGGGCCTGTTCGTCCCAGCCTGCGACACATTCAAGGCCAATGGAGCCACCCGCATCGTTCCGGGGTCCCACCTCTGGGGCGACGGAAAGCCAGACTTTGGACCGAATGGTGATGCCGGTGTGATTGATGCCGAGTTGAAGCGGGGAGAGGCATTTATTATGCTGGGGAGTCTGTATCACGGGGCGGGAAACTATTCCCTGCCGACTGGGAGCCGGACAGTCCATATCATGTTTATGTGCAGTGGGGTATATCGTCAAGAGGTAAGATATCCCCATGTCTTGAGGATATAACATTACTGACCTTTTGAAGGAAATTCCCTATCTTAGCTACCCCATTGAGGACGTCAAGACCTATTCGCAGCTGGTGCGCGATCGTCTGGGCTGGAAGCAGTCTGAGCCAAACTTGGGCTGGGTTGACTTGAAGTCTCCGGAATTTCTACTTGACTATGATTAGTGAGAGGTTCAAGCTCTATAGAATAAAGTATCTAACACCATATATTAAAGTTGCGTTAATGGCTTATCGCAAGTCTCCAATAGTACGAAGGAAGCGAAGAGACGCGTTGGGATATTCTGCGAATAATAACTAACGACTATTAGCCAGAGGCTTAGAGCACCAACCTTGTCTTAAGATGTCCATCCTGTGAAAATCTTAGCAAACTCAGACACCTTGGCGAGCCTCCCGCCTTTATTAACGGCCCGCTTACATGCGCGGATTTACCTAGTTAGATATATCAGTGGCTGCACTTAGCGTCCTAGCTAATTTAATCCAGTAGGTTCCAGCACTAGAATGGAATGGAGAGAGGCTTACCAAGGTGTACGAGTTTGCTAAGAGCCTAAATACGGTAGTGAAGGCTGTACTCCGTACAGGGTGAACACTAGCGAGTGGCGGAAGAGCAGTGGATAATTAGTTGGGAGACGCCTGACAGAGCGTCGGTTGTGAAGGCCTGTGATTGGTCAAAGTAGCCCCACAATAGGGTCAAGCTCGTCATTACTAATTTTATTGTACGGATAGGAACAAGGCTCATTCAATCACTTTGTGTGCTCAGTTAGCTTGGCGCCCTTACTTCACATCGGTTGCTGCGAGCCATAGGCGACAGTCTCTGATTGGCCGTTTAGCCCGCCTTGTGGAGCGCTCTTTGTGTATTTAATTGGCCCAGGCAGGCTCAAAAACCCAAACACAAAACCCAAACACAGCGTCCGACATATGGAGTGGCGCTTCCCCTTTTCGTCATTGCACTGCAATTTTGGGCTCATCACTACGGTTTACCCTCTTTGGATAACGCAGAATTTCTCTTTGGATAATGCAACCCTAATTAGAAAGTTAGTCATCCTTAAGGTCACACCGCCTGCTTCTTTAGAAATTGCCTAACTTTTAACCACCTCCTCAAGTAGTGATTGACTTGCGTGATGACCTTCGACGTAAGTTAATTTAAGGTATTTGAAAATTTTATATAGTGCCTTCTATCGTTAGTGCTGCTTTTATTAGAACCTCTCTTAATGTTAATTTTAAGGTTAAATTAGCTTTTTTATTTAAATAGTTTAAAGTATCTCTTATATCTATTATATTTTTCCTGTGAAATTCGGACTGAAAATTAGTTATTAAAAGGAGGGTTACGTAGGCTAAGAACTGGTGAAATATAAGATATTTCTCATTCATGCAGAAATATCATAGGAAGAGAGGTACCTTATCTAAAGAGAAACTAACCCTATCACTCCTCGTTGGTTTATACCTAGGTAGTGTAGTTAGTTAGCCTTAGGGCTTCGTGTAATATATAAACTAACCGGTAGGTATAGATTACATTTTACGCAAGTTACTTAAGTGTGATAAAGATTATCAAACCATCACTCCTTGCTAGCCTTCTTAAAGAATTACATGATCACGCCGGCAAGGCAAGCCGCTAAGCCTCATCATGGCTATAGGACTATTTGGCATGGCTATAGGACTATTTGGCATGGCATTACCAAGAACTGTTTGTAAATGGCAACCCTATAAGGCAACCATGCAGTTTCAACCAAGCCGGGCATAATACCCTGTTTACTTTTCTAGGACGGGATGTGTCTTCTATGCATGACCAAGTTTCTTCTGAAGAGATATTCGTTGTCCGAACCACACGAACGCTGTTTCTCATGCCCCCACTTGAATCTCCCGTAAGGCGAGATAGCCCTTGGAGGCTGATCCATAAATATTTGACCAGCTGTAATACCAATTTCCGGGCCAGAGGGAATCATGACATTTCTCAAACAGGCATCTAATGGCTGGGCAATACGTTTCGCTTATCACTGGGGAGTCAGCATAGCGGATAGTAGCTTTACTCTCCACGGGTTCCGTCGCTTCAAGACTACGTACCTACTAAACCTGCGGTATCTTGAGGTCGAGATTGCCGAAGTTGGTTAAATTTACTGGCATGGATCTCCATTTGAAGCCCCCCTCTAAAGATAGACTGGGCATTAGTACTGCTAAAAATATGATGATGTTCCTTAGTTGATGAAGCTGTGACCAAAGATTTGATGTAGAGGCTGCATCGATGGTGAAGGAGTATGGCAGGACCCCCTCCAATGATACGACGATAAGCTAATGAGAATGCTTTGATATAAGAAACCGTTCAACTGGTGCGCCGAGGTGCTTATCTCAAATGACGACTCTTATTGCTAATGTTTCGGGACGTATTATGGCGGCGATGGTGATGGCTATCGCCTTGAGGATTGATGGTTCCTTTGGCTATGTTATCCCGCGAGGTCCAAAAGGCGACGCAGCTTGTCGTTTTTTGTTGTTGTTTTCGTGCGCAGTGATGGTCACTGTGTAACGTGGCCTATTTTGTGACAACCACGGTGGTACATCATTGTTCTGGCCTGGCCCATTCAATGCGATCCATATGAGAGTTGCAAGTAAATGACTTGCAAGATGCCGAGTGTCAGCGAACGCCCTTAACATTTATGCATACGACACGGCCGTGTTATCGGCGTTCACCTTCGGTAAAGCTGACGCGGGCTCTATAGCCAGGCCAAGGCCACCGTAGCAGCTGGTGTTACGGTGATACTCAGGACGTTATTTAATTAGATATCTAGGGCATATCGTGCATCTTTGGTGGCAGCCAATGAACCCTTTAATAAACCCCATAGCTCTTCTATTCCGAGACTCCCCCACAATACCGTCTCCGCTAAACATATCCCCTCGGCGCTAACTACCAATCCGTCCATCTCCATCAACACTATGACTGCCCCATTATTCCCACACATGCCCAAGCCTTCAGTATTCACCGGCTGCTGAAAGCCGGGAGAACGTACAGCGTCGCAATCCACAGACACCACGACTTCCACGCCACCTCATCCCAGGCTTGACCCCAACGCATCCCGGTGATAATAGAAATGCCACCCCCGATCGCAAGAACCACCATCTGGACCACGAGCGAGGTATGCCACATCATAGGGCATAGCAGAGACCAAAACATAACCATGACTATCAGCGATCCACGAGCAAAGCCGTCCCCAAACTCAATAGGAATAGTCGTGCGACCCCGTGCAATGTCACCCTCGAGGTCAGGAAAGTCTTGCGCATGCACCGTCGTCATAACCACAGCTCCTGTAGTCCACAGCCACATGTATCCTTCTAGACGGAGCTCGTCAAGCGAAATGATCTGCAAGGCGCCCCAGCCAAAGCACATTAGCCCACCGGCGTTCAACAGGTTGCGAACCCAGTTCGTGCAGCTACCCTCCAGGTCGTTGTACAGCCACACAAGAGTCATGAGTGTCACGCAGGGCGTGAATGCACCCAAGAGTACACTGAGGGACATGGCCGCCGCAATGGCCGCGAAGAGCCAGGATTTGGCCTCTTCAGGTGTTAGACGCTTCGAAGGGATCGGCCTCCACGGCTTGTTTGTCTCGTCCTCGATGATTGATCCCGGTAGGCGTTGATTCGCAAGATCTTCAACCAAGAGATTGATCCAAAGCCACAAGATCATGCAGGGCATGCGATATGCTATTTCAGCTAAGGTCAACTGTGTTCCATTCATGGTGAGATGGACGCTTGACAGGGCCCCGGCAATGGCGAAAATGCTCTGGGGAAATATGATGGTCTTGAAGTCGCTCTTGGTGAACAGGAAGGCGGTGACTAGATGGTATCGGAGGCCCTTGGTCGGTTCCTATAGAGTTAGCGAGTACAACGAATCGGGAGTATGTTCACACCTGATCGAAAGCATGTTTTTCGGAGCATATTTCTTGATGGCCCTGGTGACGCATCTCAGTGTTTGGGAGGAGTTTGACAGCAGACATAATTGCACTCTATTGAACAATCAGATAATTGAAAGATGTCGAATGGAAGATTGTTTCTATCTGCTGTTGGGTCTATTATATCTGCAACTTTCCGTCTATTTTTAAACAATCACATCTCACATTGGCGGCTTTCTCGCCTCTTCCGTCGACAAAACAGGCAGCATAGCCATCTCTCCCTTGTCTATCGGACCATGTCCCCATGTCTGAACACAACCAACAACCAACGCTTGTGACTGTGACTGTTGGTGATAACGGTCCCACATGCCGCCCAACTGCCTGCGCTGGGTTATGCTTAAGCGGGAAACTACTTCATTCGTCAGGGCTTTCGCTTACCTCAGCTGCGTCGGCCGGAGGCTCCCCTTTTGGGAATCCCAAATGCTGCCATAAGCCTGCATGAACTGAACCTTGCTTTCTTGGCGATGAACCGGTCCTCATTGGCCAATGGGGCGTTGCAACAGAATTATTTGGTCGTCTGTCAGACTGGGTGAGCGCTTGGCTGTGGCTGTCGGTAGTTCTGCCTGGCTGCAGATGGCATTGGATTGGCCGAGTGCGCTTACAACCAGTCAGCTGTGGACGAACTCGACTTCGCCTCGTCGGGTGCCTTGCAAGAGATGCAGGTACTGACAGCACGTGGAGAATTAAACGTAGGGTTTATAGATTTAATTGTTAGCATCACCGCCTTCGAGGTTGGCCGTATCTCGTATCTCGACGGCACCATCATCGCCTCATCCTGACGATCCAATGACCGGTAGCGAAGAGGCTGTACCTTGCGTTGAGCACATCAGTACTGGCGGAGTTGATGTCATACCGGGATAGAGTCACTGACCCCCTCGGCTTTGATATGCTTGCCCTGATCGACCCGGTAAGTTGTGCCGCTGGCCATTCAATGCGGTGGATGACACATTGCAGCCTTAAGGAGGAGGCAGTGTCGCGATCTCCAGTCCACGACGGCCAATGAAGCGCCCTCTTCCAAGGCGAGATCTCTGCCCAGCCTCGTATAGGACGCCACGATACAAAACTCATGGTCCTCGACCTGGGCGAGACAACGACGACCAAGTAGTTTTGACTCGGTTCTTTGACATCCCTATCAAACATCAACACCCCCTCGGGCTCACTCTTGTGACAAAACTACGTACCTATGAGTTCCGGATTCTCTTTGTCGCTAGCGGAACTGGCCGGGACTGATGGTGTCATACCTCGGTACCGTCCTAGCCCCGGAATGCTCCCCGATAGGTCTCTTTCGCTCGTTGGTGCCGAACTTGAGCTGAATTATTTTACACAAATAATCCCAAGTCTTAAGACACCCTCAAAAGGTGCTGAGCTAATTGCTAACCTAATCACGGCACGAATGCATAACTGTCCCCATCTAGTACAACGCCGCTGATTAGAGCTTTTGAACCTGTGACACATAGGGGAAAGACACCATCTTCCGTCATCCGACAATCTCACAATCGTGTGTCAGGATGACACTATTGTTAGCGTCGCTTCGCTTTACTCGTCACGGGCGCGGTTTTATCACTCGCTGTAGAGGCTATGCCCAGAAGGGCTTCTCTCAGATAGCCAAAAAGGTGGCCTTTCCTAGACGTTGGGGGTGTTGTGTCGGTACCCACCGTACTCCACAGCCAGGTCCCCTCCAAACTAGCATGGCAACGCAGCCAAAAGTGTCGCCAATGCCGCTGTGGAGCCTCTATTCTCGACATTGGCCATGTCCACATGGAGGCTGACCTGCAGGAACCGTTCAATATGTTTCTATCGCCCCCTTCGTGGCTTGAGGACTCGTAGTTCCTCATTGACTCCAGGTAGGTCGAAGGGAATTGCCTGCTGAGCCTCATTGATTATTCAAAAGGCTTCACGGCTAGAGATCGGCGACAGAAGATGAACTTACGCGGACCGTACAAAAGACTCGTGGAATGTTAACAGCAACAACATAATCGTCATCGCTGTCAAAAAGGCGTCAACCAGTTCTTCACACTGAGTGCGACAACCAAGAGGAACACGCGCACCCAACAAAGGAGTAGGGAGCATATTCCAACCAACCCGTCCAGCTACTGGAAGCGACTCATGACAATCATTGAAGCTGGTAAAGATCAGACGGAGAAACCAAGGCTGCTGGAGAAGCCCAATAAGGGAGAGACCGGCAAAGATAAACTCGACGAGTCCAGTCCATGGGGAAGGGTGGAGCTGGCTTTGAACCAGGAATCGGCAGGGATGCCTGGAGGAGGGGCTCTCCAAACAGTAGCTCTATGGCTAGACGGGTGAGGGTAATGTACAATATAGGCATAGCCTTGTTCCAGCGAGTCAATATCCTAAAGGATCTGGAGTGGCATCTGATCAGTTAAACGTACTGCAGCTTCGATGTGCAACATGCCACGGTGGAATGCCTGTCTAGAAAGTATCACATCGTAGATGGTCCCTATACCGTTGAAATTTACCACTAACAGCCCTCCCGAAGTGACACGGAGAATATAGGCATCGCGCAAAGCGCACAAAAAAGTGGATGGTGGTGCACAGCAGGCCGTCCTTTCAAGCAGCGGAGGTTGCAGCAGTGGATATTCTCACGCCACACAAGACGACAAAGGCACACGACGGCTGTCGCCCTTTTATACTACAAACCCCCGCAAAATGTGTTCCACCTGTTGGTCCAGAGGCTGCCAAGTTGCGCCTCACAGCCTGCCCGACCCAGCTCGCCTGCATGGACTCTAACGCCCGCCAAGCCCCAAGGAAACAAAGATATCGGCAAAAGCCCAATCGTGGCCCTCCTGTCAGTGACGAAGAAGCACGTGGCTAGCTTAGTCACGGCTCTAAATGGGCTTTTTGAGGGAAATTAAACAGCCACCGATCGACGTTGACCCGCAGGCTGGATGCTGCCAAGATTCAGGGACCAACAGCTGAGGACGTCGCCGCTGTGCGACCAACATACATGTCACCATTGGCTATCCGTATGCTTCATGGGCCCAATGCTGACCATTCACGGCTCTCGCGGGCTGGTTTCAACTGGTTATGTCGTCTTAATTGGATAGGGGGCTCATAACTCGTAGGTCTGTTCCGGCCTTGTGACTGCGCGACGATCCTCGACTGCGGCGGCGTACAAGAGGAACCGCGAGCCATGGAAACAATTGCGATCAAGATTCATGAGGAAATGGTTGTCTATAAATATCGAGAAACGGATCGATCATCTGCATCTCTCCAATCCATGACCGCTGAGCCTCAGCAGGGTTCGATGTCTGTCAGACGCTGCGCCACAACAGCCAGGGTCCAGGGTCGTGATGTTTCGCGCCTCGAGTGAGATGCACGCAAGGCCATGGATGGATCCCTGGACACGGATAATATGGACGCCACTTATAAACCCAGAGCTCATCCCCAGTCTAATGCACCTTATCGACATATGCCCTGACGATCCCTCTTCTCAGCACCCCGATTGTGATCATGTCTACCAAGGTCTCTGGGCACGAGCCCACCCTTCCAACCCTAGACCCCTCCAAAGCAGAAATCAGGATCTTGGAGCTCCAGCCTGGAAGCCCGGATTCGCCCATTCACTGCAAGTTTCACGTAACAACACTGGACGACCTGCAGTTCCAGTATGAGGCACTCTCGTACGCTTGGCGAGATGCAGATGCGACCACGCAACAGACTATCTTCCTGGAGAACAAGCAAGTCAAGGTCATGGCAAGCCTGGGAGACGCCCTTCTTAGACTACGGCTGGCCGACACGCCTCGACACCTCTGGGTGGATGCCCTGTGCATCAACCAAGAGGACGATCACGAAAAAACGCAGCAGGTGGGCATGATGTATCGCATCTACAGCCAATACAAGCAATGTGCCATCTGGCTAGGGCAGCTGGGAGAGATCGAGTGCATCGATGCTCAGGCGGCGCTAGACACGCTGGCCTCGATCGCCGGCGCGCGGGACAGGCCAGACTGGTTTGACGACGGCTCCAGAAGGAATGCCGCCGCCGTGGCACTCAAGACCTTCATCACGGCACCCTGGTGGGGCCGGATTTGGACAGTCCAGGAGGCCATCCTCCCGCCGCGCGCGACAGTCTACTGGGGCCCCTGCGAGATACCGTGGGAGTTCCTGCACGAGGCTGCAGAGAGTTTCTTCCGCGGGCCCAGCCCCGTGGTCCCCGTCGAGATGTGGCACAACGGAGCCATCGTCAACCTCCAGAGCGCGATGCGAGGGCTCGCCATGTCCCGCGGCGAGGAGCTGTTCAGGCTGCTCTGGCGCTGGAGGTTCCGCAGCGCGACGGACCCCCGCGACAAGGTCTACGGGGTGCTGGGGTTCCGTCGCGACGTCTCGCTACCCACAGTGAGGACCTGCGACTACACGGTCGACGTGCGGACGCTGTACCAGCGGGTGACGGCTGATCTTATTCGCGTCGGGGGTGACCTGCAGCCACTGATCGGCCGGGGAGGCGAGGTGTCGGACATTCCAGGCCTCGCGTCGTGGGCGGTCGATTGGGCGGGCGTGGAGGACGGCTCCAGGCGCAGCAGGTCAGACTTCTGGGACCATCGTCGGGTGTGGCACGATCGGGGGTACACGGCGGATCGCGGGCTGTACGGCGTCGGAGAAGGCTTGAAGGTTGAGGGCGAGGGCGATGGGATCCTCCGGCTGCACGGCCTGCAGGTTGACCGGATTAGTATCGTCGAGGACCATCGGGCATCGGACGATGAGGAGGGGTCATCGTGGCCGGCGATACTTCGCTCCGGCGGCGCAAGATGGGGCAGGCTGGTGACCAGGTTTCAACAGCACCACCCCGGTCGTCTGCCAGACACCTGGATGAGCTCCCTCCTCGGGCTCGTCACGGGGAGGCTCAACCCCCACGACTGCGAGGACGGCGACGGGCTCGAGGAATGGACCCGGCAGATGGTTCGAAGGCAGGCCGTGTTCGCGACAGAGTCCGGGCGCTTTGGGCTTGGGCCGCAGCAGGGCACGCGGGCGGGACAGGAGGTTTGGGTTCTGGGCGGCAGCAGGGTGCCTGTCATTCTGGAGCCCCGACCGCGGCGGGCTAACGTTAGCGACGAGGCTAATGGGGATTTCACCTTTGCCGGGGAATGCTTCGTCTACGGCATCATGAGGGGCGAGGCCGTCGAGGGGAGGGAGGATCTACAGAGGGAAATCAGGCTATACTAAAGGCGGCCATATGGAACATTCCCTTTGATAAACGGGCATCTGGGGCACAAGACTTGTGATTTCTCTTGAAGCTTCTTTTTTTCGATTCAACGAGTTCCAGGCTTGTCCTGTCCCACTCCCCCCTCGCGGCAATTGGCTGTGCGCAGCCCAGAGATGCCGCCCGAAGCCCGCCATCTGTCTGCATCTCTGACCAATCTCCTGGGTTTGTCTCACCGCCCTCCCCCTCTTTCAAAGGAACCCAAGAACCGCTCCGGCGGGGCCATCCCACGACCAAAAGACCAATTCCACGAGGACAACAGCTTTTCCCCTCTGCCCGAGGCCTTGGGTTCATTGGGCACGGAGCTTCTCCGAGTTCATGCGCCCATGCCGCCCCAAGGCTCTTCCCGTCTGCGTCGGGGTCCCAAAGCGTCCCGTGTCCTTGGGGAGCCTTACTCATCCAAGAGGGGGCAGTAGGGTTTGGCAGGTGGTTCACCAGAGATTCTGCCTCCCAAATTCCCGGAAATCCCGCTTGTTTCTCCATCCCAGAACCCGCCCCCTTGGCTGCCCGACCCAATCTGTCGGGACAGAACAACCCAGCTCCAACCCAGCTTCTCATCCAAACCTCTGGACTGGCCATCACCAAGCCAAACTGTGCCTGGGCAAAAGAGGCCATCGCATCTTGAGTTTCAGTCGAACAATCTTTGGCTTGGCCCCATCTTGAACTTTATCCGTTTCCCATTTTCTTTTGTTCGCCCGCGTCGCCCGCCCGGAGATCAGGCTCTGTGAAAGTTCTCATCCGTTCCTCTTCTTTTCTTTTTCCTCACCCCCTCCCTTCCCTCTCTCTGTCTCCCCCCCCCCCCCGCATCTCACTCAACATTCGTGCCCTGTCTCTTGAGGTTCATCATCAAGTCCCGCTCATTCTCGTCTTCCCTGTCGCCCATCTCACGACCTCCGGTCTTCCCCTTTCATGCCTTGGCACAAGAACAAGATACCCAGCTTTCGGCCGCGAGCAAAGACCCGGTCGAACCACATGGCCCCTCCGCCGTCCACGATGGCGTCCAGCTCGTCGGCTGCCAGCCAGGCGCAGCTCGGAGACTACGAGTTCACTTTTGAGTCCATAATAGACGCCAGGAACCTCGTCGTCGAGCACCTGGCTGTTGATGTAGGCGCGCTCTCTGATCCCCGAGTGACTAGCGTGTTTTTGCTGATCTGATGCCTCCCGACGTCAGCCCAACGCAGATGATAGGTTTGATTTGCTGGCACCCAATAGCCGTGAGGGAAACTAATACCCTGGCAGAGACTCCGAGACGTTGGAAAGTAGCGTTGAGGACTATCCCGAAGAGTTTGGTCGGACGTACCATGCGTACAAGGAAGGATGTGAGAGCTGACCTGTCATCGTCCCCTGTCAGCAGAGGCTGACGTAGACTCACGACAGCATATGCCTTTCCAAACGACCTCTCTGAGCAGGATCGTCTGGAGTTCCAGAACGGCATCATCATGTCCAAGCTGTTTGACGGGCAACTCCACGCGGCGCCGTTTTCGAGACAAGACCCTCCAAAGCGAGTGCTCGACGTGGCCACGGGGACCGGCGACTGGGCTGTCCAGATGGGTGATGAGTATCCCACGTCCTACGTCGAGGGCATAGACCTGTCACCCATCCAGCCAGAGACCCTGCCGCCGAACGTGCGGTTCTTTGTTCAAGACGCGTGAGTTGTTGATATCCCTCACACAAGCCCCTCCACTTGGAGGAGCACTGACAAGAGCAAAAGATCCGAACCGTGGAGCTGCACGGAAAAGTTCGACTACATCCACACTCGCTCGACGCTGGGCAGCTTCTCAGACTTCAAGAACGAGGTGGTGCAGCAGGCGTTCGACAACCTGGAGCCGGGAGGGTGGTTTGAGAGCCTCGACCTGATGGCCATCTGGTACTCTGACGACAACACGCTGACCCCCGACTCGGCGCTCTCGCGCTGGGCGAGGAACCTGAACATTGCTAGCGAGGCAGTTAATAGGCCGCTGTCGGTGGCGCACAGGCTGAAGGAGTGGTACGAGGAGGTCGGGTTTGTAGACGTGCAGGAGAGGGTATACAAGATGCCGCTCAACGGGTGGCCGGCGGACCCGTACTGGAAGGAGATTGGGAAGCTGTGGAAGTGGAATCTGCTCGAGGGCCTGAGCGGGTTCACTCTCGGCTTGTTCAGCCGGGTGCTGGGATGGACCGAGGAGCAGATACAGGTGAGCTCAAACCGCGGTGTCACCCAAGACACGTCCGCGTGTGAGGGGATTACGACCCAACAACAAAACACATGCTTATCACAATCTTCGTTGTAGATGTCATTGGTCGATGTTCGAAGAGACATTCAAGATACCAGGATCCACGCATACGAGCCCCTCTACGTGGTCTGGGGCCGCAAGCCCTTCCCGACGGAATTATAACCCCATGAGGTTGAGAAGCAGCACTAAGGCACGAGATGCGAAGACCAACAACCACCGGGGAAGCCGACTAGGACTTGCCGGGCCTTGGCTCCGGGGGACCGGGTGGGTCACATCGTTCATCGGGTCGCCGACCAACGACGGCGGTAAGGATTGACAGGAAGGGAGGGAGGGCGCGGAGAAAGAAAAGAACGATACCCAGAAAAAGTGAGTGAGGCGAAATAAGGGACTGGACGAAGGATGATGGAAAGATGCAAGTTTTCGGAGATAGGATCGAGCTAAGAAAGCGCTCCGCCACAAGACAAGCGGCGCTAGAGGATGACAGCTGAAGCGAAAGCGTGGGAAAGAAAAGACAGTGTCGTCTAGTCTCTCTCCCCAGGTCGTTCGCCTGCTACCCGACCATGTCCGGACCTTTTGGTAGACCACCAACAACCGGCTTTTATGCCAGCTATGCAGCGGTGGAGTCTGAGCGGGCGGGTTATGATATGTCTGATAATGCCCACGAGGTGAAGAAGCCACACAACTAGGCCAATGGGGGGTACCGCAGCGTAAATAGAACCAAACCATTGTCTTGGACTACTCCGTTCTGGCAACAGACAGCATGATGATGAAAGAGAAAGAGGGGGGGCGCCGTTTCTCCAAACACTTGCTATGCAGTGCCAACGCATCCTCACAGATTGCCAAAACGCTAACGTTTAGCGGGCCCAGAGAAGACAAGGACAAGCACGGAATCCTCCTCCGCTGCCCACCGAGTCCGTGGGCCGTGTGGCTAAGCTAACTAGGACATGCACATAATGCTTCTGGGCCGCAAGCCGCGGACCTCTCTCTCGGTAAGGGTCACGAACAAAGCAGGCAAAACCTGGCAAAAGAGATATCATCAAGTTTCATTGCCGAGGCTCATCCCTTATTTGCCCAAACCTGCTTGACCCCTCAGATGGGCCAAGTCGCCAAAAACTCCACAGGCTTCACCGCCTTGACGACTATCGAAACGCCCAAGCCCGGCCCGACCCGGACCTCGTGCATGGCCGCCCCCCAGAACCTAGTGCGAACGAGGATCGTGTTCCAAATAGGGCCAATGGATCCGAAGAGTGGAAGAGTGAGAAATGTCAAGTATTTTGACAGATGCTGGACTTGGAACAAAACGAGCATCATGGACGTGCTCAGAGATGCAAGACAAGTGCCGGCGTCCCCCAAGTTGACGTGGAACCACCTGGTCGGGCCCCCGTGTGGCAGCCTCTCCGTTTCTTATTGTGGGTCAAAAAGGTGTGGATTAAAAACGGAAAAACAATCTGAGTACAAAATCTGAAAAGGGGGACGCCCCCCTCCCCGTGTGCAAAAAGTGTGTGGGTTACTTCGCGCCGCTGGATCTCGACCACCATCTCGCGAGCAGCACCCTCCTCAATCCAACGCTGAGGGCACTAATCAGAGCACGCAGACCCGCCCTGAGCGCCGGGAACATGGACCTGGAGCTCCCAGTGGCTGATGCAACGGGCTTCTCCTCATCCGCCTCCTCGTCGTCGTCCCTCCTCGGCGGCGTCCCATTCGCCATCCAGTCCAGCTGCCGGGCATTGTACGTCTTGCCAGGATTGTACCGAGGCGCCCCGAGGGTCCACACGACGTTGCCGCTGAGGATGTACTGCACCGCCTCGAAGAAGATGCGCAGGTCCGGCGACAGGTCATGTACCCTCGCCGAGGTGGTCCGCACCGTCTCGACGTACTGTGCGACGCTGTCCTTGATCATTCGCCGGCAGAGGGCCTTGGCCTCGTCCTTGCCGATGGACTGCTCGCGCATCATGACCCAGAGCGCGTTGCAGACGTGCGACTCTCCCGCCCGGTTGGCCGCCTCGAGCTCCTTGTCGAACGAGTAGAGGTCGTTGGTCAGGCCGAGAGCGACCCACGCCGGCCGGCAGAGGTCTGAGCGAAGGTGATGCTCGTGCGAGGGGATCGAGAGGCCCATGGCGAAGATCATGACGCCGGTTAAATACCTGGGTTTTTTTTAGCTGGTCATTAAAAACGTACTTCCAAGGGGTTCAATTGGGCGCTTACATCTTGCCCACGTCAAGGATCCGGTACTCTAGGTACTCGTCCAAGGTGTCGAACTGGGTATGGTTGCGCCGGCCTGCACCCTTCTCGAACCACTCGACCCACAGAGCCAGAGCGGCGGACGCTGGCTCCGGGTCCATGGCTAAGATCCTCTGCGTCATTTTAGCCAGCATAAGCTTCCGCCCGGTGTCCCTTCTGATTTTGGCAGGTTGCTCTGCATCCCGGCACGCCTCGACCGCCTCGTCGTTCTGCTCGTCGCCCTTTGAGATGCTTGTCAGACAATGGCTTGAACTAGAGAAAGAGTCTAGACGGTTTTTTTTTTTTTTTTTAGCTCACCTTTGTTTGGTCAACCTCCTCGACGACATCGTCGTGTAGAAAGATGAACTCGTCAAAGTAGGCGAGCACTTCCATCCTCTCTGGCAGCATCTCGGGAAAGGCCACTGAGAGGAAGTTGTACTCTGGACCGAGGCTCGCCTTCTTGAAGCCTAGAGGGGCGACGTGCTCTCTCCAGTCTTCCTGGGCGCGGATGGCGCCGAGGTCTTCTGTTTCTTGGGTCTGGTGGACGCGGAGGGGGATGCCATCGCAGAGACCTTGAGTCTCGTACGTCGATGGATCGACAATGGTAGAGTATTTGTACTCCATGATGCAGAGGGTATTCTAAACAATGGTATCAAAAATGCGCAAGTGCTGGGAGCAAAAGAGCCGCAAGCCAAAAAAGCAATGATGAAGAGACGAGAGTTGAGACGGTCTCCTGTCATCCCGTTTAGGGCCCTTTATATCCCTGATGGTATCTATCTGCTAGCTCGATATCTCGCTCATCGGCCCTCCCATGCTCCCCGAGATGGATGACCTCCCTCAGCCTAGCCTCAAGATCCAGATACCCTTCCCACCCGCCACGTAATTCCGCCAGATCCAGGGTTGGGCACGACTTTCAACGTCCTAGGGTCCGTCGGTTCCTAGCGAGGGGGGACATCCTTCCCATGTGGTTGTCTAATGTATCATCGAGGTCAACTTTGCCGACGCGTCCGTCAATCCCGACCTGGACAAATCATAGTATAGCAAGTGGCATATTAGCGTCGTTTAAGCCCATTGCGGTCAGAGCTAAGGCTGCACCGGTTGATCGTTGCTTCGTTTGCGGATGGGCTCCTTGGTTACTGTACATGTCAAGTTACATGACACCCTTCCATGGCGTGGAATTTTGCGGTCGCATACAACCAACACCTTATGCATACTATTTGCTAGGGCCCCCTTCGGACCAGGGGGGGACGGGGAGGAGGGGGAGGGGGGAGGGGGAAGAGAAGTTAATTGCTCAAATTGATAAGTGGCTCCAATAAGCCCTTCTTTTTCACCCCAAAACATCATCAGCTTTCCCTTTCTTCCAATTCGATATTGGGTGCTGTGCCTTTTTTCAAACAATGTCCAAGATGGCCAATGCCTCCATCTCCTGGCCGGACCTCTCGGCCTTGGAGCTCGAGACAAAGCCTTCGATCCTCCTTGAGATCCTCGTCGCCAATTGGGCACTTGCTCTTCTAGCCATTCCCGCGTGGTTCGTCTTGTACGGCATTGTCCTGGCCATCTATCGGCTCTTCTTCTCGCCTCTCGCCGGGTTTCCTGGCTCAAAGGTTGCCGCTGCCACGGGCTGGTACGAGTTCTACTACGATGTCATCGACCACGGACGATACTACTACAAGATCAACCAGATGCACGACATATACGGTGAGTCCTTGACAGTCCCCTCTCTCCTGAATATCACACTCACCCACCTGCAGGTCCCATCATCCGAATAAACCCATGGGAGCTTTCTGTCCGGGACCCCGCCTTCCACAGCACCCTCTACGTGGCCGGTTCCGTGCGTCGAAGCCAGATCTGGCCCAAGTCCAGACGTGGTATCGGCATCGACGGTAAGACATGGAGCTAGGCAGATCGGTCTAGAGCGCGCGCACTGACGGGAAGCACATGCAGGCTCGCACCCCGTGTCCGAGGACCATGACCTGCATCGCATTAGAAGAAAGCCTCTTGACCCGTTCTTCTCGCGCCGCACCATCCAGAATTACGAGACCATGATTGTGGATGAGTGCAAGCTGCTCGATGATAGGCTCAAGTCTCTCAAGGCCTCTGGCACCGTTGTCAATATGGAGCACGTGTATGCTGCTATTACGGGAGACGTGATTGGCAAGATCTCGGTTATGAACCCGCCTTCTTTTGTCACGGACCCTGACTTCTCTCCGGGGTGGTAAGTTTTGAGACAACTCAGTTGACAAGGCTTGGACTAAAACTTGTTTCAAAGGCATGCCGTTCTATGCAGGTTCTTTGCCCAGATCACGTTGTACACACACATTACATTTCTGATGGGGTATGATCCGTGCCACCCCTCCTCTGAGCTCGGCTAACATTCTGCAGATGGGTTCAATACATTCCGCGGTCTATTCTCCTCACACTGACCCCCGGAGCGGCCGGCTTCAAGGCCTTTACTGACGTAAGTGCTCAATAAAAGGCGTTGTATTCGGGCCTTGGCACGCTTTGACCCAGTCCAACCCCTCACTGACACATGGTAACAGCTCATCGTCGATCACATCGAGGAGGCAAAGAAGCACCGCGCAGCCGGCAAAGTCGACGAAGGTGGCCGTCAGAAGACCCTGATTGAGCACCTTCTCGACAGCGACATGCCCGAGTCGGAGAAGGAGACGTCGCGGTTGACGGGCGAATTCATCGCCATCCTGTCTGGAGGGACCATGACGACCGCCCGGGCCTTGTCCACCATTACGTACTTTGTGCTTGCTGACCCTGAGATTGAGAGGAAGCTTCGGGAGGCGTTGGCGGAGCCCATGGCCAAGTACCCTGAGGTGATGCCGAGGTGGGCGGACCTGGAGAGGATTCCGTACCTTGCGGCTTGTGTCAAGGAGGGGCTGCGGTAAGTGTCGAGACTCTTGTGCAAGACTTGGAAACTGACCTGTCAAGAATGAGCCATGGCTCCATGCGACGAGTTCCTCGTTGCTCGCCTGACGTGGAACTGCAATACGGGGAATACACCATCCCCAAGGGAGTACGTCCACCATCTTCTTCTGTCTTCAATTGATTAACCCCCCCTAGATCCCAGTAGGCATGTCCGCATACATGATGCACACCGACGCCGAAGTCTTCCCCGAGCCCTTTGAGTACCGACCTGAGCGCTGGGTCGGCGCGTACAACCCCCTCCAGAACAGGAGCTACATTCCCTTCTCCAAGGGCTCCCGCAACTGTCTGGGGATGAAGTGAGTCTTCTACGCATACTTAAGAATTGGGCTAATTATTGTAGCTTTGCGTATGCCGAGCTGTACTTGACTCTGGCAATCATGTTCCGCCCGGATGGACCTAACCTGAAGCTTTACGAGACTGATGAGACGGATGTTATTCCGGTGCATGACATCTTTTTGGCGGTGCCCAAGTTGGATTCCAAGGGCATGAGGGTGCTGGTGCAATAATTGGGGACGATAGGATTGGCCTGTCTGTCTTTTACCTGGCCAATAACTGCATGGAGGGTGCAGAGCGTTCATAATAAGTTGGAGAAAGGCATTACACAGTTTGACGATGGATTTCTTTAGACAGTCATTATACCGGATAGCAGGAGTCGGAATGGAATACCACGGTCCCTACTATACTTGTTAAGTTCGTGAGCCGTGACTGTGACTTGTCTTTGAGATGTTTTTCCATCTTGATTAAAAATAGATAATTCACGGGCGGTTCCACCCGACCTACGGAGTCGTAAAATAACTGGGTATCAATTGGTAAAGCCACCACGTATATACACCCACCGATTTTCAGAAGATCCACCCGTCAACTCGCCTCCCTCCCCGGGTCCTGCAACCTCGCCAGTTCCAACACCAATCTATACATATAAATCCCCATATCCACCTCCCGAAACGCCCTGCCAAACCACTCCCTCCCCGCCTCAGCAATCTCCTCCGCAATCCTCCTCCCATTCGCCGTCGACGTCAGGTAAAACACCAGCTCCGGAAGCTCCCCCAGGCTCTGGCTAACAGGCACGTAATGCACCCACGGCACCAGTCGGCCATCGTGCCACTCTCTAAATATCGTCTGCTTCAAGGGAACCGAGTTGGACGCCAGCAGCTTGTAGAAGCGCCCGCTGATTCCGTTTCCATCCGTGTCGAAAACAAGTCTCGATTCGAGCGCTTTATCCTTGCCGGCCCAGGACTTGGGCTTGAAGTAGGTGCTTTCGTCTCGGCAGTATTTCTTGTCGCACTGGAAGATCCGTGTAAAGGCTACGTCGAAGAGCCTGCTGTTGAGGAACTTGGACTTGACTCTTTCGATTGACCTGCCTCGCTTCCTGATGTAGGAATGTGCCCTTCGTTCCAGGTTCTGTGCTAAGCTCACGAATCGCTGTCGGTGGTGATTCCGCCACTGGTCGTCCTGTGCATATCCACCTGTCGTCGAGCCAGCCCAGTACAGGTTGTTCCACTTCCTGTCCCAGGCCACGTCGTTTGCCTCGTCATACTGAAACTCGGACTCGATATACGCCGGGCTCGGAAACAGGATGTCGCCCATCGTTGAAGGCGCACCGGTTGATAGAACGGGTACCGCACCCTCGATCAGTCGAAACGACTTGGGGCACATGAGAAACCCGTGCATGTTGCTGTACTCGGAATGTTGGCACAAGTCGGTAGCAGAGAATTGATCCTGCACAAAAGGCAACCCGAAAGTGTCCACGTCCTGTTCAGGGCGCGCGCGTTTGTCGCCCTCCTCGGATTCCGTGCAAAACCTCGTGATGATCTCCCAAGAAGACCTTTTCGACATGTTTGTCAGATGAAAGCGCTTATGATCCGCAGAGTCATTTTGCAACGCCCGCGGTGGAATCAGGAGCCTCGGCTCGTCAAAGTGGTTGACGGCAAACTTGACGTCGGGGAGGATGCCGCCGAAATTCTTCAAGCAGGTATCAAACAAGAGGCTGAAGTGCCGGTCAAAAGTGCGATGGTGGTGGTTGCACTTGGTCTCTCCGCTTTTCCCTGAAAACTCACACATCCAGAGCTCGCTGTCCGGTGACCTTTGCACCTTGGTCATCATTTCGGATACTTCCTGGCCAGTCAATTTCCAGAACGGGGAGACGGAGTCGTAAATCGTATCGTATTCGTCAATCATGGGCGAGCGCTGTGATACCGCATAGTTATACCACCCTTCGAAGCCCGGCGGCGGCTCCATGCTGTATCGACGTCTATATTCGTCGCAGGCAGCTGGGTAGTTCTGCGACTGGTTCCGCAATAAGTGGTCGAGATTGATTCGTGCGTTGGTAGCGAGAGCATGGACGGGGTGAGCCTGAGAGCCGGGGAACTTTTGTGGTGCTAGAGAATGGGCCTTGTTGACGGCCCAGATGTTGGAGATGTATGGGAGGAGGGATAGAAGGAGGAGAGCCCAGATGGTGGGTCTGCCTTTGGCTTGCTTCGGGAGGATATGGATGGTCTGGCCAAGAGTGAGAAAAGAAGTGAGGACGCTTCCTAGTGCTCGAAATTCCGAAGCCTGCATGAACGGGTCATTGGCCGCCGCCATGCTGAACGTCCCAATCGTGGTGGCAATGAACCAGGAAGTATGTCGCGCCTGGAAAGTTAGCAAATGTCTTTGAAGCTTACAATCCATAATACCAACCGTTCGAATTGTGAAATACCAGGAAGAGGCTTTCGCCAATCCCAAAAAAATAATCGGTGCTACCCCGGCCTCAAGGAATCCCAGCACAAAATGCTGCGTAGCCAATGCAATCATGAGGCAGACCAGGACGCGTATCGAAAGAGGAATAATAATACCCTCCACGTCAACATGCGGGACGGATAGCAATCCCCCTGCGGCCTTTGGCAAGAGTGAGACGTAAACGGCGAGCATGAGAACCACCAGGATGAGCGAGAGGCTAGATCCCACGAGATCGCCATTAGATAAGACAAGGATGCCGATACAAGCTACCCAGGATGCGCCGGCGATGGTGTCTACGAGCGGAGAGAAGAGCCAGGAATCAGAGAATCTCGAGGGAGACGACTCATGTCGAAGATAGCGCTGGGCCGCGAGAAGAAGCGGAGTCAAGATCGGCTGCAGATATTAGCCCGACGTCTCCAAATGCTCATCGCGAATTCCTACCAAAAAGCCAACCATGCTGCTCTCCGCTCTGTACAAGCAAGCGGCAGCAACGCCGATCGCAACAACCCATTGTGACCTCGACGACGGGGGCTGAGCGTCAGAGTCTGTGGAAGAAGCAGCCTTCAAGCCGCCGAGACCATGCGACCGGTCTGAAATCCTGAACAAAACAGGGAGTAGAATCCAGCAGAGGATCTCTGAAAAGAGCTCTGGCCGCCTCGACGACAGAGTCTGCGTGATAGTTGTGGACAGGACAGCCGCGCCGGCTACTCCCACGACGGGGTCGATGTCGTTGAAATACGGTTTCCACATTGTCACCACCCCCTTCAAGACGGGGAGATGATGGAAAAGAGTCAAAAACAATCCATGCAGGGGGAAAAGTCCAGTAGAAATCCAAGGGATGACGTCCAGGCTTGGCGGGCCCCCCTCACAGCAAAGAAGACAAAACAAGGGAGGATGGGATTTTGGCACAGGGGGGGGGCTATCCTCTGTCAATATAGCATTAAGGTATGGCACGTGGAGGATCAGGCTTGTTGGTCTTGAATGCTTGCCATGGTGCAACCAACAGTCGCTTCGTGTCACAATGACCCGCTCTTTTCCGCTCCCCAGGCTGGGATGCTGCTCCAATCCGAACCTGGGGATCAATCAGGAGATCCCTTGCTCGATAGAGACGGCAGGTAATTAATGCTCCGCCCGAGAGTCCGAGGAGGCACAGCGCCAGGGAATCATCTGTATGGCCCAGAGAGCGATGCAAGCCCCATCATTGCAGGCGCCGAGCCCTTGGCGTGTTCAGTGTCATTTCCCGTGTCCCCTTGGCAGCTTCATAAAGATGTGCTCCCCCCTCCCCCCCCTCGGAGGATTAAAACACGGCTTCTATGTGCGCCCACTGTGACATGAGGATGCACTGGTGTCAGATTTCCCTCGGCCGAGCGACACACTCTGAATTGTCAAAACTCGGCACAGCGGCACATGGCGCCACACCTGGTAAGCTGGGGGTGGATCTTTTGCGAGCTGATGACGTCCGTTTTGACGAGTGGCCAAAGCAACAGTGATGGGATGGACCGTTTCAAGCAGTGAACCACGTACGGATGGCGATCAGAGATAAGCACCGGCATGCGTCTGCGTTGAAGAATCGCCGGAATGCGCTTGCTGAGGCTGTGTCCCCCGGTCGCAGGATGCTCGTGTGCATTATACGATGACTTGCCCCTGCACAATCCTCAGCCACGGCAATGCTTCAATTGGGCAGGTTGGATTGACAAGCCGGGCTGTGCTGTTTCATTGACTTGGCAGCGAAATTACTAATGCACTCCAAATCAACGCCGCCAGATCAGCACCGCATCAGCCTGGTCGCTGTTCCCCATCCAAGGATATCCTCTGCAATATTGAAATATTTCTGTCACAGCCGACATCCTACTGGACATTATCCGATCAGCGACCAGCGGAAGATTGCCCCAGGGGTTAAAAAAGTCCGTAGGGCTAGGGCGGACTTTTTGTCCACTTTACACTCCCCCGCATTGCATTGCGCGTTCTCGTGTCCAGAAAATCTCTCGTCCGTATCTGGAGTCTGGACCCAACATATCGCTTTGCCCAGTCGCCGATCCGAGGCTGTGCCAATCCTGCTGAAACATCCATGGCTGGAGTGCCCTCCGGCCGGGGCTGCGATGCCTGTCGCCGGCAAAAGAAAAAGGTACCTTTTCCTCTCAAGCATCTCCTGATGCTCGCGTTGACAGGCCCCCAGTGCGACCAGGCAAAGCCAGCATGCGGTCGATGCACCCGCCTCAAGATCCCCTGCAAGGGAGGCGGCGTCAAGAGGTTCCTCTTCAAGTCGGCCAACTCGCAGCTTCGCACCAGACATGCCGTCGCCAAGTCTGCGCCGCGCCCAGGCCCGGGCAACGACACCACCATGGTGGCCAGTGCAATGGTTTTTATCCTCGAGGTGCAGGATCCCAGGTATGATGTGTCGACATACGGATGGTTCATGCGGGATCTACCGCGTCATATCGGCCACAGCCCTGTGCTCGACGCGTCGATAAAGAGTTTCATCTCGTCGTTTGATGCTCTGCATAATAAGGGATCGCAGCTCAGGGCTTTGGATGATTATATCGGCGCGTTGAATACCTTGAGAAAGTCTCTGCAACATGCTGCCCCGTCAAAGGGGATAGAGAACATGTGCGCTATATACCTGATCAAATGTTGTCAGGTATGCAGTATGCATTTATAGTCATGTATTCCAGCTAACTCTGGCAGGAAATGGTAGGCGGCCAAGATATATATGTCGCGAATCACGGCGAAATGCTGATGCATTTATTACACGACACGGCTGACGAGTCTCGGCCGGAACCCTTTTACATCGAATTCACCCAGGTGATCTGCGCCGTCGTAGTAGGATGGTCCATCCTGGGGTTATGCTCTTGATGCTCACATTCACTCGCAGATAATAGAGAGCTACACCAACCCAAACATCCTTCTCGGCCCCTGGTTCTGGCAGCTGCTCAACCTCTACGGGACCACCCGCCCTCTCAAGTTCGGAGACGGCAAATCCTTCCTCAGCCTGGAACTTGCAACCCTGGCAGAGATCTCGTGCTTCCTCCGCGCCCCAGAAAAGCACCTCTACCAGATCCGCTGCGCGTATAACATCATGCAGCTCGAATATCCGATACTCTACGAGGCCGTCGAGGCAGCAAGGATAGCCGCTTCGAAGCCTTCGGCCACATATTCCAAAAAGAGGATAAGTTTTCGCTTTCAGACGGCGTATGGTATTCTCCTCGCTGTAGGATGTGCGCTCAACCGTGTTCTCCGCGTGTATGACGATGACCCGGATCTGATCACGGATTGGAAAGGGTTTTGTGATGAGATCATCCTGTTGGTTGAAGCGGCTGCGAGTAATCGGCCTGTGGCGGCGAGTTCCATGGCGTCGCCTCTCGCGCTGGCGTGGGCGACCATGGTGGATGGGTATAGAGCCTCTGAGATAGAGGTGCTTCTTATGGAATATCAAAAGGACTTTCGGGGGGCGAGTTACTTTGGCGAGGCGAGACGGGCGCAGGAAGGGTTTGAGAATATGGAGAGGAAGAAACGGCGCAAGGAGGCTTTGATAACCCGTGGAGTCGAGCTGGAAAATTACGATGTAATGAATGAGACGAATGGGGGATGTACGATACTCTAGATACCAACCAGAAGATGCACCCATCAGACATAGGATTGTACTTTTGCCACCCCAGATCTTTAGACTTTAACCATACAGCCCAAGCAAGATCTTTAGACTTCAACCATACAGCCCCAGCAAGATCACTCCACGTCCTTCAGAAACTCGGCAATTGCCTCAACCATCTGCTGCAGCCCCGGATCCTCCAACGGATAATGCCCTGCATTCTCTAGCACCACCGTCTTCACCGGAACCTTTGCCACCCTCCCCAGAAACACCTCGCTCACCCCGATCGGCGTCCACCGATCATCCCCAGGCTGCGTGAGCAACACCGGACAGACATCAAACTCCTCCGGCTCCACGTCTGGCTTGTAGTAGCAAAAGTCTGCGAGGAACTTGATGGACGCCCACGCACCGGCGGATGTGCCGTCTCTTTGACACACTGCCAGAGCCTTGGGGTTGTTGACGAGGGTTGACATCCGGGCAGACATCCACACTGGCATTCGCAGCCAGCCGAGGCCGATCGTGTTGGTGAACTTGACGAGCGGAATGCCCAGTCTGCTCGTCATCAAGTCTCGCGAGGCCGCGTCTGCAGCGATCCGCTCTCGCATATCCATAAAGGTCATGCCGATGATGCCCTTGACCTTCTTGTTCCGCGCAGCAGCATTATATGCCAGTCCACCTCCTGCACTCAGACCATAAAGCACAATTGGACGGGGGTCATTCTCGAGTTCGTGGTCGATGAACTCGCTCGCGATAGTAACCCAGTCGTCAAAAGTCCATGTATATCCTTTGGCGGGGACAGTGCACCCATATCCAGGCATGTCGATGGCAACAAGCTCAAAGCCCGCCGTGTGGAGGGGTACACCAAGCAGCATTAACATTTGCCGGCCGTTGGTCCCCATGCCGTGATGCATGATCAGACGGACCTTTGCAGATGGGCTGCGCCATCTGTCGAGGTGGAGGGCATGGCCGCGGTGATGCCAGACTTCTTCGGTTGGTGAGTGCTCGGGTGTGAAGTGTAGGCGTCTGGGGAGGAATGCTTGGATATCCCTCCAGGCTTGTTGATTTGCATAGGTTGGTAGGTCAGACATGGCGGATGTCAAGACTAGGTCATGTTGGATTGCTAAGATAGTACGGAGATGGAGGAGGAAGGGCAGTAATGGAACATGAGGTGCTTTTTAAAATGCGTGGCTCTACTTGATGAGCTAACTTGAGGTCAGTGACGCTGCTGACGCCCTGACGTCAGAGAGTGATTGCGCATGGTATAGCCAGTTCAGGTCGTGCCAAGATACGACTGGCGTCGAGCTACGTGGCTGAGACTGCACATGCATTCTGCGTTGGCCATAATATGAGGCGCCACTGATATTGAAGTCTCAGGATCTGAAATATCACGGCATTGCTGCATAACTCTTAGGGCTTTATTAATTTGGAGCAGCTTCCGCCCATTGCATCCATGTCGCTGCCGACTCCCTTTACATACCCTACACCTACCGCGAAAATCTTTGCGCCAGGTTACACAAGAACGCAATAACATTAATATTTAATCACGGGAAGACTGGGTCACGATGTGGTACAGCTTATACGAGTATACGAGTAGATAAGTTTAGTAGCACTACACTCAATACGTAATATCTGAGAGATGCATACGTTTAATTGGTTCTCTGATGAAGGGAGATTGATTAAGACTTGAGAGTAATATCCCGACTACAGACAGCTTGGCTGGCTGAACACCCAATCGCAATGTCGAGTGGATGACGGCCAGCGACCTTGAGCGGGTTACGAAGTTTCCAAGAAGTTCAGTAAAGGAAATTGAAAGCCGAAGAGGCATGGTGGAGGAAAGAACTGGCTCACTTGGACACTTGGAGTTGGGTTAACCTCAGCCAACCGGATAGAGCCTCCGAACCGCAGACAGGGGTGACAGATTCTTAGCCAGGAGCTGAAAACCAGGCTATGCTCAAAAGGAAAGGCCCCGTCCCGCATGTGGCACCCTGTGTATCTAACTTGTTACAGGAATAACCGCGGGTTCCGCATGTTCATTCGAGGAAGAGTTAATCCGTCCGCCATCAGGCCTCATACGATTCATTTACTCGCTTAAAGCGCTAGTTAAGAAATTCACTCATTTACGAACAGGAGTAGAGATCTCAATGTCACATCATTCCCCAATTTCCAGTTGATGATTTGTTTACGGATTGATTAAAAATTATGTATTAAATCCTCACTCAATGTAAGTCTAGGTATACATTTCGAGACAACAGCACCACCTGAGCGTCACTCAGAGTAGCGCATCTGCCTCAACCTGAACTACATAATGGCAAACGCTTAGAGGAGGCGGAAGACAGCAACGGCAATACCGGCAGCGGCAAGGAAGCTGGAAACAGAAGCAGAGTTGCCCTGGGAATTGTTAGCACTGAAGACGACTCAAAAGCATCAAGTGCACTTACCATGTTGACGACAACGGCAGGCTCCGTGGGCTCCTCGCCCTCGGGGGTGGTGCCGGTGGGCTGGGCGGGAACCTCGGAAGGCTTCTCAGCCTCAGAGGGCTTCTCGGCAGCGGGCTTGGTGGGCTCGGGCTTGGGCTCGGGGTGCTTGGTGACGACGGTGATGGCCGTGGAGTTGCAGCCGTGGCACTCCCAGGGGCCGGTGGGCTTGACGGGCTTGGGCTCGGGAGCCTTGGTGGTGACGGGACAGACGGTGGTGGAGACAGCGACGGTCTCGGTGGTGACTTGACCGACGGGGCATTTGGTCACCTCGGGAGGGCACTCGGTCACGGTGCGGACCTTGGTCTCGTAGATGGTGCTGGTGGTGTACTCCTCCGTCACGGGGCAGACGGTGGTGGACACGGCGACGGTCTCGGTGGTGACCTGGCCGACGGGGCACTTAGTCACCTCGGGGGGGCACGAGGTGATGGTGTACGACTTGGTCTCGTAGATGGTGCTGGTGGTGTAGCCAGTGGGCTCGGGGCCGGTGGTCTCCTCAGAGGAGGTCTCCTCGGCCTCGGTCTCGGTAGCAGTAGCAGTCTCGGTGGGGCCGGAGGTCTCTTCAGCGGAGGTCTCTTCAGCGGAGGTCTCGGCCTCGGTCTCAGTCTCGGTCACCTCGGGCTCATCGGTGGCCGTGCCGGTAGGCTCGGAGACATCAGAGGTGGTGGTGGCGGGGGACTGGAATACATGTTAGAGACGGTATTGTTGAGTGAAGGACTTGACGTACAGTGGGCTCAGAAGGGACAGTGATGGTGAAGCCGAGCTCGGCGCAAAGGTCAACGCCAAAGCCGATGGCGTTGTCGGCAGCGGTCTTGTCAGCGCAGTCGGAGCGAGCGCACTGGACAAAGTAGTTCTGGAGGCTGGACATGTCGCAGAAGCAGTAGTACATGTCGGGGAGGGTGCAGTCCAGGGGAGGGTGCTCAGTGATGACCTTGGTGAAGCAGTCGATCTATCAAGGTCAGCATGTCTTGAAATCAAGGCCTTGTCCCTGTAGGAGAGCACATACAGCACACATGGGGATCTGGGCAGCAGCCACAGAGGCCAGGGAGAGGGAAGTGAAGGTCTTCATGGTGGTCGATTGCTTGGGGATGGTATAAACGAAGGAAGCAAGGTGGGCTTAGCGAGTGACTCAAGTCTAAAGACGATGAAGAGTTGGCGACGAAAGAGGACAGGAGAGGGAGACGAGACGAGGGACTTATACTCGGCTGCCCTGGTGCTCGACTAACCTCGACTCAGCTGTATTTTCGCTTGGGCCTTCAGAGCTGAATGTTAGCTCGAGCTTGGCTCTCTTGACCCCCATGCCTTGGAAGCCCTGGATAGTTCCCATCATCTGCCCTTGACTGGGCCGGAGCCTCGGAGTCACAACGGCCCATGGCCTGTCCGATGTCGTCCCCACATTAAATCCCATCTAGTGTGCGCGACAATTTCACGCACCTTGCTCGATCCGTCCACCCATCCGCCCAGATCCCCTGCAAATTTGTTATCTGATCATCTGATAATCTGATCCGATGCCCCGCGCATCACCAACCATTGGCTGCCCAGGAGTCGAGTCCCTCGTGTAAGAAATTGACCCGCCCAATCCGTTCACTTGGCACCGTGGAGAGGCTTTTTTTTTTTTCTCTCTGTCGAGCCCACCGGCACCGGAGCTCTTAACCGACCCTGCGCTGCTGTGCCTCTTGTTGCTCGTGGAGGAGCGCCTGTTGCGGGATGGTCCAGGAACTGACTTGGGCGGAGATGCATCCCCTGAGGAAGCGCATTGCTGCCATGGCCGAAAGCGGAAACTCGTTAATTACCGAGATTGAGCGACTCCAGGATGCTCGTAACGACGATCTCACGAGGCCAGCGCTGTTGAAGAATGATGTGATGTTGGTGTTGGTTGTCGATCCAAGGCTTGTCAAAGAACAGCGATAATACGACATGACTGCCACACTACGTATTCGATGCGCAGGCATTTGCAAGGTGTTTTCGCAGCATCCCGAGATGCAACTGCATGGTTACTTGAGCAACTTTATCGTACTGACTGACCACCCCGTGGGAAGCGGGTGGAGGCCTGACGCAGGGGCATTCCGTTGTGGATTGGCTGCAAAGGCGCCCAGAAGGCGTTGCATGGGCCTTAAAACTAGCTTCATCCGAGGTTCCGAAGCCCCTCTTTTATGGATCTGGAGACGGAGCGCGGACGAACCTGGTGTTCCTGCAGAGGCAGAGATGCCTTGCCTACCCTGGAAGGTCGTTGACAGAGGGATGGAGTAGAGTCTTGATGCTCTGGATTGTAAACCGATTCGGCGGTTTCTCTTATCATTATGAGAATGCAAGTAAAGACGAGAAGAAACGAAGGCACCCGGTCCCTCGGCGTTAAAAGACTGTCTACTACGTAGTATACCACTTGATGCAACCCATACTCCCTGATCACTCCACGGCGAACCCTGCCCCCGTCCGGTTAACAGCGCATGATCCCGACCACGTGACAATAACCAACCCTGGCTGATCGTGTATTTCCTGGTTCATTCGGCTCGCTTATCAGGCCAGGCAATATCCGTATACGTGATATTATTTCACCCCCTGTCACACCCAACGCTCAAATCACCATCCTTTCACTGGCGTCGACTTGACATGACCTTATCACATTTTTCTTGTGCTTAGCTCCCGCCACTAACAAAACCGTTCATTTCTTTATTTATCTCAAGTCCAAAAGATCAGGTGTGATCACCGGCTCAGATCTACAGTCGGGACGCAACCCCCCGCAAGATCTTGACTCTCAATGTAACCCCTTTCCAGACACTCGGCTCGTTTCCAGAATTTCATTTTTCGTATTAATCCTGGGGTTGCGAAATAAGTATTAATTGCACCAAGCAACCCCGACTTAGCGAGCGGCGAGGTCACGCTCAGTTCAAAACATGGCATGTTCATCCAGCAGGCTCATGAGATGCTGGTTGCCGTAATACCAGTCTCCCAGGTCAAACATGGGATAGTCACTGGGCCCGAACGCCTGCATCGCACTCCCTGTTTCCGTCATCATTTCGGAATAGTCAGATGCGTCGGGGAAGGAAGCGAGGTCGAAAGTCGAGGGGAGTGACGAGGAGAGCTTGGAATCAATGTAGAGTCTGGCAGCTTGGCTGAGGAGCTCGTATAGTCGGTACGGGTGTGTGGGTGACTCGGTTCCAGCTTCGGGTTTTAGCGAGGCTGCGAATCTTTCTAGGCGAGTCAGGTCGTCGAGGTCGAGGAGCTGGACGGCGCGGGTGAAGAGGATGCTGAATGGGACGAAGGGGATGTGTAGGAGAGCCCTGAAGATGTCAGCCAAGACTGCTGGATAATAAATGGACAAATTGGCTTACCAGTTGATGTATTTGCTGACTAGCAATGGGTCCTTGCAGCCACGCACCAATTCCATGCATTGTCGGTGCATATCCAATGTGTCGCGAGCAGCCACAACACAGCTCTCCGAGACCCCAGAGGTTTTGTTATCAGGAGGGAGTGCCCTGAGTATCAGAACTAGGAGAGAAGATTGGCATACGAGGCCACAATGAAGATAGACCAGTCTCATGGGATCCGTTTCAGGGTCTTCAGACGGCCCTGTGGCACCCTAGAGCTCTTGTTAGCGAGTCTTGGATCATGGGCTTGCAGACCTACAGAAATGTCGGCGCAGCTTGCGTCAACTATTACTCGAGCCTCGTTGGACAGCTCTTGAGCAGCCAGACGACGTTCATCAGGTGGTGCAGCCAGGCCGGCCGGGCTGTAGAGCTGTTCGTAGACTCTTTTCTGAATCCTCGCGACCTTGGTAGATCGCGGCTCATCGGGGTCGATGGACAGTGTAATATCGGTATCGCGAATCCCCGAAGACCGTCCAAGTCTTAATGACAACCCATTGTCGATACTATAAACTGCCCAGAATAGCCGTTCTTTTGCAGTTCGCAGAGGTCCCTCGTCGCCTCTTGTTAGGCCGAGGCCGTGGTATCCCAGCGTCTGACAGCGGCTGAGAGCAGCCGAGATCAAAGTCCACGCCATTGACGCCTTGGAGTCTTCAATCGATTGCAAGGCCTTCCAGAGTGTCAGAAATTATCCCCGTGTCAGAATTCCGGGGACCATACTCCAAGTGTCAGTGCAGCGATGACTTCCATTGACGCTGGTAATAGCATCGGAAGCTGCTGCAGGGCTATGTCGACGTTTGACCGACAGAGATAACTGTGCTCCCGGGAGCTTTCGACTCCATACACAACTGCGTGCTCGGCAAAGATGTAGGATAGGAAGCCATTGGCAATGATGAACTCTGCTTCAGAGTAATCGTTAACTGCAAAGTACACTTTGCAGCAAATTTCTTCAAACTTGTCAAGAGGAAGGATCTTGCAGATCCAGACGACTCTAGTATAGTTTTCATGGGCTCATCACAATATCAGTGTTTGCAGACGGTATGAGAAGATGAATGGCATACCTTTGGCCCATCTTAAAACTTGGACCACAGACTCTAAAGGGGGCATGGAGCTTTTGACCTGTGTTGTAGCTTTGGCGGCATTTGGTGCCAGACGAGGGACATTGGGGCCCTCTAAAGCGTGAATGAGGTTCTTTAGAGATGAAAGTACTTGAGCCGACTCAGGACCTTTGTCCTTGAGAGTGGCATCGTCTTCGACCACAGCTTTAATAAAGTCGATGACATGAACCGAGTGGTCCCAAGATGAGGTGGTGACGGATGAAGGGGCTCTGTGACGACTAGCCGGAGGACCACTCAGTCTCTCAGTCGGTTGTGCCGTGATACTTTTAGGTCCTCGTGGTGATTCGCCGGGCATGTTAAGCCCTTCGAGGAGAAGCTTGATGCCATCAATATCACGAGCAATGTCATCAATCTTTTTCTCGCTGGTCAAAGAGCATTAACGAGTTGTTCTATAGAAAGTAAGAGGCAATTCCATCAACTCACTAGTGTTGCGAAATTAGCACTCTTTGCTTCGCAGTCGTGGGTTTTGAGGCAACGGCGCTGTGATTGCAGTCGACCCGAGCGGAGAGGCAATTCGAGCAGGGCGACCCTCTGTCACAGCCGATCTAGTCAGGGCCGTCGTCAATTGAGTCATTCTAGGATGATCTAGGGCGCGAGGACTACCTTTCGTGCGCGGCACTGGTCACACTGAGGGTGTCAGACTGAAGAATCGGCATGGGTTCAATCACCAAACGTACCGAGCGACGGGCAATTGCCGGGCGGCCATTCGACCTGGTATCGGCCGGAAACCCGCGGGATTCCATTTTTGATGTTTGTTGTGAGATGAAGCAGCTAAAATCTCATGGTGATAATTGATCGACAATGGGGAGAATCCATGTTGATGCTGACATGACAAATGCGACGGAAACGCGCGGGATTCCGGGCGGGGCCTCTTTGTTGATGGCCCAATCAGCATTGCTGACACTCAGCCTTCATTGCCAGGGACTTCAGGTTCATTACCAAGCGATCATGGAAATAGAGTATAAGTAGGATAGTTTCTGTTGATTCACTGAATGAATTAAACTCAAGAATCACGATCAACATCAACTCGACTATCATAGACTTTTATCAAAATGGCGACTCAGAATATCCTCATCACTGGTACTGCCGGATTCATGCATGTCCCTCGCCCCTGGTTCTTCCCATTCGCTAACACCTCGCAGCGGTGGCTCCCTTCTTGCCGACCTCCTATCTCGCAAGGACGAGCTTTTCAAATCAGCAAAGTTCTTTGCTGCAGTTCGGCAGCAGGACCAGGCCGACAGCGTGTCCAAGCTTGGAGTCGACGTCCTTCAGGTTGATCTCGGTGACAAGGCATCTGTGCAGGACGCCATTCTTCGAAACGACAGTGCGTTCTTCGCCCTATGAATTATTTATTAGAACGGGGCTCACCTTTCTAGTCAATATCGTTGTGCATACAGCTGGTGCTCTCGACCCCCGCATGGCATCCAACATGATCAGTGCCCTTGGGCAGCGTCATCGAGAGAGCGGGAGCAAGACTTACTACCTCCACGTAAGTCTCTAGCGCCTCTATCAGACAGTATCTAACTTTGACAGTCCTCGGTGGCGACCATGTTCTCGGAAGAGGGCGGATGGCCCTATGGAGAGGTCAAGGATACAGATACCACTATCATGGAGAGGCAGAAGGAGATTGGAGTGGAGAACCCCGTCCGCAAGGTCAGTTTCTATTCTCATGAGACATTCGCATGTGGAAAAACGCCCTTTTAACACGAAACAGACAAACATCCTCGTTGCGGAGGAGGGGAAGGCACAGAACGTTGCGACCTTGAATGTTGCCGTTCCCATGGTCTGTAAGTGCAGCCAGGCACTGTGAACTCCTCAACAATCCCGCTAACTTGCGTAGATGGAAGAGGCACTGGCGAGTGGAGGAAGCTGTCTGTCAACATCCCTGCTCTCGTCAGATGCAGCACCAAGCTCAAGACGGTCTACAAATTCGACAAGGACGGCGTAGGCCACTACCTTCTTCGGATATTGACCATATGCTAATACCGTATAGAGCCCTCCCGCAGTGCACGTGTCGGACTTGACGGCACTCTACGTCCTCCTTGTGGAAAAGATCCTACGAGGGGATCAGACAATCCCCACCGGGGAGAACGGCTACTACTTCGCCATGGTCCACAGGTCGCCCTGGTGGAAGGTCATGGATGGTCTCGCAGAGGGTCTCTACTCGCGTGGACTCGTGTCGGAGCCAAAGGTACACGTCTGGCCCAGCTACGACGAGGCAGCCGACAGTCTGGGATTTCCTCGCCAATACGTGCGGGCCATTGGAACTTCTAGGTAAGAAGCCTGAGGTATTTGAAAGATATTAGAGCTAATGATTATCAGCGGAGACCTGGTTCCAGTGAATGCTTACAAGCTCGGCTGGAAGCCGCAGTGGGATGAGAAGAAATTCCTGGATAGTCTAGATGACGAGATTCAGGCTGTGCAGGAGCTGGACACGGTCAAGATGTCGCTGTTTGACACTGTGATTTCGCCCAAGGAGTGAAGTTGGACGGGTTGCGGTGTACTAGTACAACAAGCAGTAGGTGTTATGTAGAAAATTTGAAGGGGAAATATGTGATCGAGGATTCGGACGTCCTTTCCTACCCTCAATTCAAACCACAAGATGATAACACGTGGGAACATTAGCGTAAGCTTTCTTTGATATCTTGAGCGCTTCGTTAGAAGAAAGGCTATCCCTTATCGCTTCGCCGGCTGAACCATGTAATGAACAGCCTGCGGAAAATTGTCATTACCCTCAAAGA
Organism: Fusarium nematophilum; assembly: GCA_033030565.1. NCBI lineage: Eukaryota > Fungi > Ascomycota > Sordariomycetes > Hypocreales > Nectriaceae > Fusarium > Fusarium nematophilum. Next base: position 117,442 of record JAVIXY010000082.1, read on the forward strand.
ACTCCCTATGACATCATTCATATGACCAACGAGGCTCGTGAGTATCATGGAGAGTTTCTCGTAAGTCGACGCAACTGTGTCAAATTTCCTATTCGTACAGTTTTCCCCTGGCGGTCTTGGCACTGTACAGTCTCCCTCGGGATTCCCCTCCACGCCGTCTTGGTTCTTTGTTCACCTTGCACAAGAGCAGGGCCTGATGGAGGGTTGACTCGCACCTCCCCTCTCTTCTGTGACAATACCTTATTTAGGCCACTTCATCTCTTTACCTCGCCGCCGTCTCAAACACAGGTATCATGATGCCACCACCGCACCAGTTGACAGCAACCCAGGTGCTGGAGCTGCTCAAGAACAATACCATCACTGTGGAGACGTATGCTCGCTCTCTCTTGGATCACATCAACAAACGTGACAGCGCTGTCAGAGCATGGGCGCACCTTAGTAAGCTTCTACTCATCTCCTTGCTGAGGATGTATACTAATTTACATCAGACCCTGACTTGATCCTCAGCCAGGCACGAGCCCTGGACCAGATCCCAGCCAGCCAGAGAGGACCTCTGCATGGATTGGCGATAGGCGTCAAGGATATCATGAATACTAAATGTATTGTGCAGCATGCGTGTCCAGCGCCATAGCTTATGCATGCCAGATATGCCCACACAGTATGGCTCGCCCATTTACAGAGGGCATCAGCCAAACTCTGATTCGTCCGCGGTCGCGATTCTACGAGCTGCTGGGGCTCTCATTTTCGGTGCAGCAGACTCATAGACTCCTCCACTTTTTATAATTCTAACTTGGCCTGCAGGCAAAACAACCACGACCGAGTTCGCCGTAACCAACTCCGGACCCAATACTACTAATCCTCACGACCCGAATCGCACCCCAGGCGGCTCCTCTTGTGGATCCGCTGCGGCCGTAGCCGACCTACAAGTGCCACTAAGCCTCGGAGCGCAGACTGGTGGGAGTGTCATTCGCCCTGCATCTTTTACGGGAGTCTTTGCCATGAAACCAACTTTCAACGCCATTTCACCCGAAGGCCAGAAAGCCTTCGCTCCTACCTTTGATACCGTCGGTTTCTTTGCTCGTAGCGTCGAAGATCTACAACTGCTTGCAGGTATCTTTGGTCTCCAGGATGATCAGCCCCCCAACGACACGCCCCTTGAAGAAATCTCGATTGCTCTGATAAAGACTCCCGTGCGGCCCTCGGCAGGACGAGGTACAGTATCAGCCATGAAGAAGGCCGCTACTATCCTCCAAAACAGCGGCGTAAAATCGAACAAGTCTCCTTTCCGCCTGAGTCGGCGATGTAGAGGACCTGGAGCGAATCCAGAAATCCATCGCCCTTGGTGAAGCCCAGGTGTCCTTTCTGAGGGAACATCGGGAGCATAACGCGAACCTCGCTAGGGAAAGTCGTGACATTGTCGAAAACAGCAACGGCACCAACAAAGAAAGATTAGAAGCTTATGACACATACTCCAACATGCGGCAAATAATCAATCATCTGGCTAAGAATTACACTGCTATCCTTACGCCTAGCGCCATGGATGAAGCTTCCCTGGGGCTCGACGACATGGGTAGCCTGGCTTTCAATACAATGTGGACGGCGAGTACTTCCGGTGTGTTTTGTGTATTGATTCTTCTTGCTAACCCGGCGTAGGGATTTCACATGTCTGTCATCAATATACCGGCGTTTGTCGGGGCAAGCGGTATGCCTGTCGGCATATCTCTCGTGGGGCCTAGATTCCACGATCAGCAGCTGTTGAGGACCTGCAAAATTCTCAGCGAGCCTCTCATGGCCCAGGGTGGCTGGAAGATACGGATCTCATCCGCCGGTGCTAATAGTAATCGTCAAAACGTGCAACAGTTTGGCAGGAGCCGTGCACTCGGTCGACGAAGGACTCCCAGTTCCGCAATCGTAGCACCAAATTTAAAATCTCAAGGAGCTTCGTACACTTTTCCTTCGGTGATTTAAAGATAGAAGCAGTAGATAGTTACTACTAGGGAGAGTTACACATCTAGGTATGATACCTAATTTAATAAAGGTTACCGTCTCCTAATTACAGCCTGCCCGTCCAATACACTGCCGAGTACATGTACCTCACGTACGGAAGTATTTCATCATCATAATACACGCACGCTATATAGTCTGGAACAATAACGCATTTCTCGTCCTCAGTTCCCCAACGATCCTCTCTGCCGATGGCAACCTTACTAGCCAGTTCCATGATCTCGACGCACATCTTGACGAGGACCCGGGTGATGGGCCCCCATACAGGCTTGTAACGAGTTGGTCCCCAGCTCGCTTAGCTAGGAATGCCCCTATGCGAGGAATAAAAGGTTTCAGGTTCAAACTCGGGAGACTCGTAATGGGGTGGATCGACGAAGTCCTTGAGTAGCCAGTGCATTCTGCCATGGATAAATTGGTCTGGAAATAAAAGCTGAATCAGGTCGTTGACTGAGCTACAGGCTCGGGGAGGCATGAAAGATCGTTCCAGATAGCCCGTGAGAAATTGGTTGAGCAAGTCGAGCGTCGGTTCTCTCCATGGGTCCAAAAACACTCCTATATCTGTCTTCCACGCTTGAGCTTCGATGGTTTCTGGCTCAAGTCCCTTTTGTAACAGATGTTGTTTGAAGCGGTCACCTATAGCAGGAATAATCCCCCGAAGAGCCTCGATAGGCATTCTTCTCGCGCAGAATGTGCTCGTCCACCTTGTATGGCCCCAGGCGCTCGTGTGTAAGAGGCGGCTGTTCCGCTGACCACTCTGCCCCATCAAGCTCAGGTGGAGGCTGAGTGTAATTGGTCTGTAGGCTATCGAGACCAGAGCAGCCTTTGCCTTTCCGAATCCCACCATAGAACCTTTGCAGTTCGGTTTCTCGTTCCCTTAGAGCCTGCTACTAGCCTAGGAATCGACTGTTGAAGAATTCAGTCCGCTGAGTGAAGAACGTATTCTAGTTGCTTGCTGCTCCCCCAAGGGCAGGCTGGTTCCACAATTACAAAGAACACGGTTATTTTTACACATCATTGATATCAGCTACCCGATATAAACACGGTTCTCGAAGGACACATTGATGAGTTAAGACGTTGCCATTTTTGCGAAAGATGGTGAAATTAGTGTGATATCGATTTGGGAGGGAAACGGGGTGTATGATATAAGTTTGTGGGCCAGACGTGAGAATATATCCCGAAAACTACTGGACTGAGTTGTTAGTTTTTGATGGGCTCATCCCTGAGATACTCAAGCTTGAAGTTGCTGGACTTGATGGCATAAACAGACGGGGACTGACGACTCCGGAGCAATACTCGGGGTGATATGAAGCCGCCCTTGGGACGATGCTGCCTAAAGCCAGTTCATGCATTCCGAATCAAGCAACCTTCTCTTCTCATGAATTGAAGGCAATTGATTAGTGGATCCAGGCGCGTATGCTCGAGATGGTAACGAGTCAAGGCCAGAGACACCGGCTCGGGCCATTCCCGCTCCAGTCATAATGTGGCACAAATTAAAGACAATACCTCAGGATTATATTGCTAAAGAATTTAATACCGAGAACTAATCTAATGTATTCGCGAGTCTAGCGAACGAGCTCCTCACTGATCTCCCACAACGTCATCGCAGCAGCTGGATCAACAGCAGCTCCAGAGAGACCTTCCTCGGTCATAACCCCGTCTGCAAGGAAGAAGCCTTTGTCGTCTAGCAAGAATTAGCTTTCTCCGTTCCTCTTCGGCGAATTCTACCAGTACGCACTGGAAAGGCTGTGATCAAATGCGGCAATGATAGCCGTGGATGCACCCTGAGAGCAAGTCTTTACTTTGATGGCGGAATTGAGATCGCCGTCCTCGTCCACCCACCCTAAGATTCGTTAGTAACCAGACTGCAAAACCAGGGAAGCGTTGTTACCCATGGCACGAAAATCCCCTTTGGGCACACTCCGTGTCAGTGCCGTACTGACGATGTCACCAGGGTCCACGCTGAATGAGCACAAACCCCGCCTACCAAACTGCTGCACCAAGCCGACTGAGAGCAGAATGTCACACATCTTGGAGTTGCTGTATGCCGTCCATTTCTCATACATTTTGCCTCTACTGTATGTGAGGTCTCCTGGAAGGCCAGGGTGCCGCGACTGTGCGCCTCGCTAGTGTAGGTCACCACCCTTGCGTCCCCGGCGAGGAGCTTGTCCATCATCACCTTGATGAAGAGGAAGTGGCCGAGATGATTGACAGCGAACTGAAGCTCGATGCCGTCACTGGACTTTTGGTATGATGGGGTGGCCATAACGCCGGCAGTGCAAATCATTGCGTCAATCGAGTCAACGTAGGTAGATATCTTGGCTGCCGCTCTGCGGGCTGCATCCAGAGAAGCAAGATCCAGCACGAGCGAGTGGACGGAGGTCTCGGCGGGGATTTCGAGTGATTTGATCACCACCTGCAACTTGGACTCTGTCTGGCTGGCCAGGATGAGCTTGGCAGGCTTGTGAGCCACGATGGCTCGAGAAGTGTCTGCGCCGAGGGAGTCGGGACTAACGCCTGTGATGACGACTGTTCTCCAGGTTACCACTGCGTCTAAAATAACAATGGTGTGCAGGCGGTTTCGGCTCACCAGTCTTTCCGATGATGTTGTCCTTGAGGACCTCGCAGGCCTCGTCAGAGGTGGTGTGCCATTACGGTAGTGTGTTGTTGAAAATCGTGTTTAGTTCGTGTGTGTGATGGATTGAAAATGTGTTTCTACCTGCCGTGGCCGTTCTTTTATAAGCGAGGATTGTAAGAGTATGCTTCAGACGCTGATGCCATCAGCTCCACTCTAAAAGTTGATTACGCGACTATGCGGGAGCATAAGCAACACCACATGGAGAACCCCCATAGTAATCACCAGTCTCTGACCGCACAGAAGCAGTTGGGCATCAAGCACACATTTCGAATGTACAAGAATTCTCTTCATCAGCCCGGGTCTTCCGAGTCCCGCGCTGAGATCCGCTCACCTCGCTGTGACGCCCACCAGCGAGAGCTATTCCACAACTCACCATCCTGGCCAACAACAAGCCACCACCATTTCCGGAGAAACCAGCCTTTTGCCTCCCAACTGTTGCTCTCCCATGGCGTTCCACAATCCATGCCGCCTTGGTCGGCCGATCCCCAGCACACCAGTCCGTCCTTGACCATTAGGTCAATACAGAGGTCGTCTTCGTCCAGCAATGGCGGATCTGTAGATAAAGCTGCCAGAGCACGACGACGAAAACTAGGGAAAGGTAAAGAGTCTATATAAGGGTGATGAGGGACAGTGAGCTGCGACGATATTAGACGGAGGCAATGTGGAACATTGGCGACTGCCGTGCCAGCATTGGGGACCAACGAAGAGAGAAATGCTATTCTCGTCGAGAAAGACGGAAAAGTCAAAGCCGAGGGAGCTAAAGTTGGCAAACAGAGCCGAGAAGTAGGAGAGTCGCGCGATATGCAGAGCATTTTGGTAAGGATAGTAAGACGAAAACTCAAAAGGCGACGCTATCTGCCTCGGGTCGGACCCTGCGTTACTCGTGGCTTCTAGCTGGGTTTGAAAGATGTCCACAAACGTGAAATTGCGCTTTCTTGCCAGTTCACTTAACCTCTGCCGCGTAGGATCCTAAGCACTCTCGTAGAACCCCGGGACGTACCGATGTTGCCCGTCCATTGGCCCAGGACACTTGAATGTGCCTCTGGCCGTTAATTTCATCATGTACGTGCATGGTTGACACATTGCGTTGCTCCAGTGTTTGACCAGTTGATGGGTCCTGAAATTGTTGCTGTGGCATGCTAGGAGGACTCTTGGTACTTGCGACGCTTTCAATTTGCGCCGGCTCCAGCCACATGTTGATGTCGCTCCAGTGAAGCCCCGTCAAGTTCGACGGGGCGACTGATAGCGGTTCCGAGTTCCCGAGAAGGGAGACGGCACCAGGGTCCGACACGAGGGTTTCGGCAGTTGGCATAGACGATGGGCCATTACCAGGAGTTGATTGAGCAACGGGGGGGGCTTTCTAGAGCGCCAACCTTGTTCTCCAATTCTCGTAACCTGTCTCGTTTTCTGTCACCTGAGATACGGTCAGTCGGTCGTTCGTGGATTCCTTCTCGCTGAGACCCACGGTAGGCTTTTTGCGCCCTGCGATTTTGCATCCGCCGGTCCGCAGAGATGGGTTTCTTCGTGGTTGACGATCGCTGCCGTGATGCGTCATCAAGGCGGTCAGCCTGAGAACTCATGGTAATCCGAATGGCTTTGGACTGGACCGCTGAAATTGCGTGTTCGTTAATATCGATCCTACGGATGCTTGCCTGTGCGACAACGGAGTGCTTACGCTACAAGGAGGATGCTCACCCGAGTAAGGCTGCTTACGCGAAGTCTTGCATCGTTAGCGGCTTGATGGTTTGTCAGCTGCTTGTTGCTGGTTGACTGCCACGGGGATAGACCGGTGGTGGAAGAGCACTAGGTTGGGGCATTTCGATTAGCTTAATCGGCCAATGTGGTACAATAGTATTGGTTGAACCAAGCAGCCAATCACAGCTAGAGCCCACGCCCCGCCAAGGTCTACTGAGCTACTATTCGTTCATACTAATTATTACCAGGGGAACTGACTCTTTCGAACGTCACCGTACTCGGCCATCTAGCCAATACACGACTTGGCGAAACTACTCACCTAACTGTTGTAAGCATGCAGTCATTACCCTGACCCTGTTCGAACGGTTTCGATTTGATCCATTCTCTTATGATTCCCGATATTCCCGCCATTCCTGTCCACGCGATGGCTTGTGTCTCACCCGGGCCACCTGAGGGCCAAGGGGAACCTTGATATTGTAAATACTGGTGAAAAGAAGAGAGGCAGGAAAAAAAAGGCAGGTTGAAGTAGCCAACCTTGCTTTATAAAGAATAGTAATCCACCACTCATCCAATAACCAAGCCCCTAAGAACCCGTATACCTTATCGCATGCGATCTGGGATCATGTCAAGAACCTCAGATGCATCCCACTCTTCTGCCAGAGCCTGTATTGCCCGCAGTGCCTTTGAACTCCACGCGCACCACGGCGTCTTCATTTCCTCCAAAGCATCAACACACGTAGCGAGGCCTCGCCTGGCCTGCTGCCGATGGGGATTACCCCCAGGCTTCAGGTCTATCAGATGTATAGTAGCGGCCGTAAATGCTACATGCACAGTGACCATACCGGCAAAACGCTGCATGCAAGTTAGTTTAGACAGAGTAAAACTGGGGGGGTCTGTATACCAGCGTATAGCTCTGCTTGTATATTCGTAGTAACTTTGATACCTCGAATGCTGCGGCACGGCAAACGTTCATATGTGGGCTTTCCCAACAGACCGATGCTGAGTCACTCTCGGGGTTTGGATGTTGCTGTAGAAGTGGTCGGTGCAACAGGATCAAGTTGACGTGGTATTGCATGCTGTGATATCCAAGTTAGTTACTTCATTGATACAGGTTGGTGCTTGGACTTGCTGGAGCTGGTAAATGTGTGCAGGTACTGATGTCCGTGGTGTGGATGGCAGTCGGAGGTGGCTTGATAAATTGACGTAGTATGCACGCAACTCAACATCAGTTTTGGCCACGATGTTTTCAATGTCCTTTTGTGATAAACCGCTGTTTGGAGCATAACTAAGGGCCGTTAACGGGCGAGGATGGGGGCATCATGGAAATTTGCGCACATTTGATCCATAGCCTCTGATGCTATCGACAAGCATTCTGCAATGGAATGCGCAGTCGAGACAGTACGGCTCTGCAACAATGGGGCTGGATAATCTTGCGTAGAGCCTGGAATTTGGACCCAGGCCTCAAATTCAGCGTCATGATCCAGACTTGGTTTCGGGCAGGTAGACTGTGATTTCCTGGTGCAGCCAGGTCTGCCGAGTGCGATGGAGAAAAGTCTATATAGTTAGCCGTGATATGTATCATCCATGGAATCCAAACATCTCACTTGTCAAGGGTATAGCATCCCCACCATGTGACCTTTCTAACCTCAGCCTCATCTTGGCTGATGAGCCCAGAGGCAACCCATTCTGAGCAATCGATATTAAGTCCCAGACTCAAAGCCATGCGCGCCGCATTTCCTGCAATAGGTCAATGGTTTTGAAGTGTAATCTCGTCGCAAGATTTGATATTTACCACAGTATAGCCAACCCAACGCTTCTTGATTGTCCGACAACGCTCTGATGGCCATCAAAGCCGCTGCTTGGACCGTGGCAACAGTGGGCGCTTGGCTCTCATATAGAAGTAATATCTTTGCCTGTTCGAAAAGGGCGTGGCCAGCCGTGTCGGGATCGTCGGGGATGGTGCGCAGTTCGTGACGATCCGAGTACCGAGAAGCAAGGGCAAAGATGGCTGAAAGAAGCGAAGGCGTACAGTACTGGCCATAGGTCCTACTATTAAACACTCTGGAGAAGGCCCCCTTATGAACGATGTAGTTCCAGGGATTCTGCCAAGTCCAGTAAAGTTGGAGCAAATGCTCCTGCAGCTCCGTCGAGAGCGGCATGTCCTTCCCCAGACACCCCACAGCAGCGAGGCCTTGTCGTTGCATCGAGACGGTAGATTCCATCGTGACATAGCCCATACTGCCGTGCAAGAGATGGAAGTTGCTCTGGGATCCAAAATAGTGCAGCTGTCCGTCATCGCCGATATTTAGGCGACCCAGCAAGCCCGTTACAGCAGACGTCAAGTCTCGGTCGTCTGGTTCGTCCGCGTCGCCGAAATGCATTGCCACCGCGGCATCTTGGCTGTCGAGTGTGCTCCCTGTGCGTTGGGCCTCATTCTGTGCGGCAAGTCGTTCCTCTAAGCACCGTATGCGCGCTTCTAAGGCTTGAACATAACCCTTGCTTGGGGGCCTTTGTCTTGGGTTAATCGCTAGGCGTTGATGGGCGGTGTTTGTAAAATTAACTCACTTGCGTTTGTTCTCGGTGAAGTTGTACTCGCAGGCTACACCTTTGGCTGTGCATGAGTTACAAACGGGCAGCGTGCCATCGCACTGCAAGACTGCTATCAGATTATGGAATGACCAACTCGTCATGTTCACCTACGCGTATCCGCTTTTTGCGACAAGGCAAGCAAGCCACAGAAACTCTCTGTCGAGGCCTTGACTCGCAAGGCTGGGAGGAATCGAGAGGCGGTTGTGCCGAAGACATGGGTTTGTTTCTGTTTTGTCAAAAGTCCGATGCTGTAGGAATTGACGACCATGTGAGGTGGGGGCTAAGGATTTCTGGACTTTGGTTTATAAGCAGGCTGTGGCACGGGCGCGCCGGCTAGGCACTACCCGGGTTTACTTGGTGGAGCCTCTTCGTTAGGAGTCGGGTATGCGTCTGAGTCGTTCCTAGAGTAGTCTTTCGCCGTAGGATTTTTAAGTGGGATGGGGTTTGAAGCTAAGGCTAAAAGACGCCGAATAATCAATAAGTCGCCGACTGATCGGTTACTTCTGACTGGGAGCAAGCGAGGGAGGCAAAACTCTGAATTTCATTAGGGTGGTTGAATAGAAACTGCGTTTATTTAGCCAAGGTTCGCAGATGTCGTTGGATTTCTTACGGTCCACCGAGACTGGCAATGATCAGGATCAAATATCCTGAAAGGCATGAAGCTAGCCCACCCTGATGCAAATCTTGCCAACGTGCTGTCCGCTAACCATATATTCCAGAGCAGCAATGACTTCCTCTCTCGTAAACCCAAACTCCTTCTCCACAGGAGCCTTGAGATTCTTGGATGCCACGAACTGTGCAACATCTTCCAAGTGCTGTTTAGATCCCACCATGATCCCACGGACCACCGCTCCCTTGGACAGAGCAAGGGCTGCCACGTCGGGCATTTCATCCTGCGGGCACGAAGAGAGAAAGCCAATCACTGCGATGGATCCGCCGTAAGCGACGGCATTGATACTCTGCTTGATGGTCCCGGCGCCGCCGTTCTCAAAGATGAAATCCGCGCCTCGTCCGTTGGTGAGTTTGAGAACCTCTTGAGACCAATTTGGAGTTGACCGATAGTTGATTACGAAATCAGCGCCATACGTCTCTTGGACATATTTAAGTTTAGAATCTGACGAAGAAGTGATGATTGTGACGGCTCCTGCTGCCCTGGTCAGCATGAGACCAGTGATGGAAACACCTCCGGTGCCTATGGAGATGGGGTTAGCCACGGCCCTCTCAGCTGGCACCTGACTTACCGAGGAACAGAACTGTCTGGCCAGGCTTAAGCGCAACATTGCCATATAACGCATTCCACGCCGTCGTTCCCGTACAGACCAAGGCAGATAGCTGTGCATAGCTCAGCTGCGCACCCAACGGTACCTTGACCAGCGCAGAACCAGGCAATGCTATGAATTGCCGGAGCACGCCATCATAGCAGCCTCCTAGGCTATGATGCCAATCCTGCATAGGTCCATACAGGGTATTGAGGTCGAAGGAGGCAATGACTTTATCTCCCTTTGTGAATCCTTCGACTCGATCTCCGACACTGACGACGTCGCCGGATAGGTCGGAGCAGGGTACGACGTTGTCCTTGACGGGGAAAGGGTATTTCCCGGTGGCGACGGCAAAGTCGCGGAAGTTGAGGGCGACGCTTCGGATCCGGATGAGAACTTCATGAGGAGCTGGAGAGGGCACCGGTTCGGTGTTGACCTCGAGGTGGTGGATGGAGGTGCGCTTGGGGAGACGGAAGACTTGCTGGGCAGCCATGGTTGAAATGAGACAATGTGGAATATTATAGAGTGAAGCAATGCAAATATTGAAGGGGGGGATGCCGTGACTATATATAGCCTAACAGAAGGAGCTCATCAACTCTGCCTCGTCAAGTCCGCCGTCATTATCCATGTAGAGGCCTGAACTGTGGTCGGTTGATTTATCAGCTAGAATATGCAAAGACACCGATGACAAAGACAGAGACGTCATAACTTGAGAGCTGCAGAATTTTAGCAACATCGGCTACATCTATTGCTCGAGAAGAGTCACCGACAAATGCCACATCCGGGTAGCGCCTAGACGGGGCTGATTATGGTAGATCCCCACCCCGGAGAGGCACTACCCGGATGGGCGGGCAGGTCGGCAATTCCATATCGATTCAAAGATAGCCACATAATCTACGAATACGACGCTCGAGATAACAAGTAAAGCCTTGTAGAAACCTATGGCGACAAGAGAAAGCTCGGAGAGCTTGATCGATGGACAGCATTAGCAGCACAGGGGACGCAAACCGACTGGTTTATGTCGGTGGATAAGGCGAAGAGGCTTGAAACTTTCAAGGTAAAGGGAGTTTTTGGCGCCTATTGAACATGACGCGGTTATATTCTGGTTTGTCAGACAAGAGCAGTCGAGGCTAAAGTATAGCTACTTGGTAGTTTATGCCTTTAAATTTTCTATTACTACTAAGTTAACCTCAGTGCCTCAGAGTTCCCTTTATTTATATAAAATGGGTTAAACTCAACCCCGTCGGGAAACAGAGATAAGACACTAGGTACCTGCCAGTCGTCATCTAGATATGTCGGGACAAGAGGGGTTTCTACCTCGCGTCTTGGATTTCGATAGATCCGACGCATCTGTACTGGAATTGCGTGACAGTAAACTTCCCGATGTTTGGGTTCGAGACCGTGTCCAAGCCTTAAAGTCACCATAATTCAATCTCGGCGCAGAATCGTTATTCGGCCACGCTGGGTGACTGCCCAGGTAGCTGATTGCCTTTTCAAGGTTCTCAATCAGGATGAATTCCGCATTGGCCGTTCCATTACTGACGGACATTCTTCTCCTCAGGCTCATCCCATCCGCCAGAAAACCACGCAGCTCGAGCCCGCGAGAGTCCCTGTTCAAGCATCGAGCACAGAGCACTAGCAAGGAGGCCCGGCAAGAGCTGAACTCAGCGTAGGACAGCCGCGCGAGCCCGGCATGCCGATGGAGAACCTGAAGGAGCTTGATGATTTCGACGGCGCTTCCACGCAATCCGATGCGAGAAGTGACTGGCCCGATGGAGCATGCTAGACTTGTGAGTCTGTAGTCATGTTCCAGCGGGTAGATGATAGAAAAGGACGCCACATGAAGATGCGGTTTATATGGAACGCGAGATGCAAGTGTCTATTCTGGCGAAGCAGAGGTCCATTGGGATCTAGGCTACGATATTCAATGTGCTTTGGAAGGCTGTCCAAGTATTGGAGCGAGCTTTCTCGGGGTTGCATCAGCGTTGTAAAACGACCTGACCGGACAGGCGGCGGGCTTTTGCGAAGTAGAGCGCTATAATCCATTTTAGTCAGAGTCATGACCTTCAAAAAGCCCGAGTCTTGGTACTTCATACATTGTGTGTGCAATTTCTCCGAGCTAAAGAGTGAGATTGATCAATGCAGACCCATTTGCACGATTCGGCGTCTCGACAAACCCATGAGTATGGCCGACGTCTCGATGCATTTCAGCGTCCTAGCCCAAATATCTACGATTTCATCCTGTCTACCCTCCTTGCTCGAATCAACAACATAATACCATCCAAAGTGGCTCCCGGCTGTACAGGCATGATTCGGCCACAGACGGATCCTCTGACCGATCTCCAGGGCATCAGGCGGCTACCCGCCCCGCCCACCTTTCCAGGTTACAACACCGTGCTCCTGAGAGATTATGCCATGCTTCCAACCCTCGTAGTCCCTCACGTTGCCTTTCGGCAGGGTAATACCTTTGCTCTCGCGGCGCCACGGAGTCAGTATGGCCATCCCCGAGTAAGCCTGGCAGGCTTCTCGCCCAAGAACAATGGCGCCCGTGCCCACGATGGCTTCAGCAGTACCGTCGTCCCCCTAGTTCGGATACAGACTGCACACCTCGGCCAAGACCGTAAATGCAATGTCATGCCACGATATCAGCGATGTTGGCAAGCAGTGTGCCGCAAGGTGCTGGAGATCGGGTGTCGTGTAAACACCTACGTGAATCTCTGTGGTGTGACCGGCATATTGGATGTGATTGATCGAACCTCTGAGCTAGACGGCAGATACATGCAGCATGTCCCCTGCTCTATCAAGAACTGATGCGTCTTCTTCGCCGTCTCCGTGGGTGTTTTGCAGAGACAGTGCAGTTGGAGAAACGCCAACCGAGAGAGTGAGCTTCGGCAGGTCCCGGTCAGGATTGGATGCCAGGATTGCTTGAGCGCCCTGATATAATGCATCAGGCTCACCCTTGAGCGTTTCCATGGCTACTTTCTGACCCTCGCTTCGAGATGTGAGTGACAAGATTGAGCATGTCTTAGCTTCCAGCATTCGATCACAGTGTTTTCGAATCAATGCAATGTCCATAACTCCAGTGCCAGTGGGAACTTCTAAGAGGGTTTTGCCAAGATAGGCGGAAAGAAGCTGGTCTCGAGGCGAGGAAGGGAGCAAGGTTGAAGAAGCCATTGTTGCACGCCGCTGTAGAGTGAAGATTCTGTGGTTTTCGTTCGAGATACTAGGTGAATCGATTGACCAGGCCAAAAGAACCTGCTACGCCTGACTTTAAATACTCAGCAGATATTTATTAACTACATGACCTCCAGATCCGGCAATTATATGTTTGCTATATGAGGCTGAGTCGAATAGAGAGCTACTGGCTCTTGATTGTCCTTCCTGGCCAGGTCAGGAGAGGAGCCGTGACCCTGAGACTAAACATAGCACGCCTGATGCGCCCTCTTATAACACCGTCAGAATTTCCTATTTTAGGCCCGTGTGTTTTGTTCTGAGTCACACCGGGCTGCAACGCTCTAGTTCAGATCCCCAAGCGCGTTTGCATTATGTCTTCCTCGGCCGAAGCGACCGAGCTGCACTCTGTCTTTGATCCCCGACATGTGAATTCGTGTAGCACAGCAGTGGGCATAAACCCTCGGCCGAGCAACCGAGCTTTGTTCCGCCATTGATATTCCATGACATGTAAAATCGTATGGCACAGTGGTAGGGCGTGATCGGGAACCGGCGATAGTCAATTGGGAAGCGATTAAGCCATTTGGTAAGGCTACTGCTGTAAAGCTTTTCAGCTTTCTATTTTTCCTCAGATCTAGGTATTAAATAGCGCCACGAGATCAATCTTAATAAAACATCTTATGGCCAGAAAGATATCAATTGGAATTTCTGGATATCGTAAAAGCGAGGGGCGAAATGACAATTAAAAAAATGGCGGGATGTTCGGGAATTAACTCCGAGTTGCCCGAGATGATTGAGTTTACTGGTTAGTATTAATAGCGTCTCGGCCACCATTAACCATTACAACTCACCTCTGCAACAACCTTTCTCCTTTTCTTTTCTGCCGTCTATTCTCAAAATGTCGTCCAGCCCCTTGAGGAACAGGCTAGACTCCGTTGCTGCCCTCAATGCCTTGGCAACCACCCGCCTTCGACGGCCCAACCCCCCGCTCGATGCTGCCCTGTCGAACTCGGAGAGAAATGGCCTACCCCCTATTGCCGTCTCCCCTCTGCAGGCCAAGTTCCTCGCTCTCCAGTGCAAGCTCATCGACGCCAAGTCCGTCCTCGAGATAGGCACCCTCGGAGGATACAGCACAATCTGCTTCGCCCAGGCAGGCGCCAAAGTCACCAGCATCGAGGTCGACCCCAAGTATCGGGATGTCGCGATCGAGAATGTCAAGGGTCTAGATGCCGAGATCATTCTCGGGGCTGCCTTGGATGTGCTCCCCAGGCTGGCTGAAGAAGGACGCAAGTTCGACATGGTCTTGATCGATGCGCTTTGGGAGGAGCAGTGGGACTATTTCCAGTGGGCGGTCAAGTTGACGCGGCCCAAGGGAATCATCTACGTTGATAATGTTGTGAGGGCGGTGCTGGAAAGTGGTGCCACGGATGGTAGTCAGGAGTCGATTGTGACCAAGGTGGGGAGAGACGAGAGGGTGACGGCTACGCTTATCCCAGTGGTATCTGTTAGTCCAGAGGACCCTGATGATTTTGTTGATGGATTTCTATTCGCTGTTGTTCTCTAGAATTGGACTTGTGAAATTAGTCTAAAAATATTGGTCCTGGTTTAAAACTTGTGTCTGCACTCAAAGCATGCATCCATATGATGGGCTTCCGCAACAATCTACGACTGACAGGAGGTATGTATTTCGTTTGGGTTTTGTTCCAGTTGCAAGTTCCGCTATGCGTGGGAACCAACAGTAAGGCACACCTTCAGATCGAGAATGCAGCGTGTCAGCTCCCGTGAGCTCTTGGACGTGCTTCTTGTTGATTGCGCATCGCAAAGATGTAGCCATTGCTTGTGCGGCTGACCGCCTCGGACGGCTCAACCCGCTGCTTCCAACTGCACTTCTGGGTGGGGCTTTGGTTGCCGTCGTTGCACCATTAGGTCTACTTTGCAAAACCTGTTTATTACTTTCACCATTTTCTGGCATCTTCGCTCGTGCCTACGTCTCCCTCTCCCCCGCCAGTCGCGTCGAGTTATTTGGCGTGGAAACTTTGCGTCGGTGGGTGATGGCTCGTGGTGGAGCTTCGATGGTCGACTCGCCAATAGCTAAGGTAGCGCGCTGATTTAGACCTCGAGCTCGGCATTGGGCGTCAGACACATGAGGGCATGTCGATGCTTATGGGAGAACTACCTTTTTCTGCTAGTGTTGCAGTTCTTTGGGCGAGGTTGAAGCAATGGTTCGGCCTGACGGGAGGAGAATTGGAAATGCAAGTTCCGACTTGGCTGGCTCCTCAACCCGGTTCTATGTACCTTGACTAGCCAGGATTGGACTGTATCCGTGTTGCTATGTTACATGCGCCGTTGCTACAATAGACCGACGGCTAAAGTCAAAGCTCCACCACAGGCAAAACTCGCCGAGGCCCAAGGAGCACGACCAATAACGGCCAGTGAGATCAGTCTTGGTATGCAGACTTGTAGCGAAAAGAACGTGCGATGATCAAGACAGACCATGGAGGTTTGGGGGCAACGGCAGATTGCGGTGCTCCTCCGGAAATAATCCCCAGCCATAGTGCAGAGCCCCCCCAACGAGCCCCGCGTTTCCTGAGGGGGGAGAGTTCCAAAAAGGCAAGGATCTCATGCGGAGCCAGGATGCGGTTTAGTCAAGACATCTGATTACGGGGCGCATTCAGCCGGACCCCCGGAGTCATGATTGCTAGCTCCATAATTCATCCACCTATGGGAGTCTTCCAAGACGGATGTCACGGTTCGTGTAATTACTATACTCGAAAGTATAAGAGCATTGAGTTTCCTTAGCACATAGACCTTGGCTTCATCAGTGCTCTCTCGTCACCGCAAGTTTGCTCTTCGCCATGTTCATAGGAAACTTCCTCTCGGTCGCCACGCTCTGCCTGCTGGTGCAGTCCGTCCTCGGAGGCCAATCCCGCATTCCCAAGCGCCCGAACATTGAGCCAGCGCCTTACAACACTGGCCGTGCCTTTCCGGCTTCTCCGCCCAGACACAGAGGCCGAAACTGCTACGTCAAGCCTGGGCGTGGAAAGGACCGGAATGATGCCTCGAATATTCTCAAGGCGTTCAAGAAGTGCAATCATGGAGGGACCATCGTTCTCGACAAGAACTACACGGTTGCTTCGCCGCTGGATCTGACCTGGCTCGCTCACGTCGATGTGGTCATCACTGGGGAGATTCACTTCAAGCCCGATCCTTACTACTGGGCGGAGAACAGCTTCAAGTATCCCTTCCAGAATATGTCTTCGTTCTGGAAGTTTGGTGGTAAGGATATCAACATTTACGGTGACTTGAGCAACGGGAAGTCTGTCCTCGATGGGCATGGCCAGGAGTACTGGGAGGAAATTGTGACGAACAAGAGCGTGAGTCAAGTGTGCCTGAAGTATCGGATGATGGCTGAGTTGAATAGCTGCTGCGCCCAATCCTGTTCACCTTTGAGGATGCACATGGCGCTACCATGACGAATCTCCGCATGAGGAACTCTCCCAATGTGCGTTGACATATCCCACCTGCCGAGCTGAGTCCTAACGTGCTTAGTGGTTCAACATCATCGCCAACAGCACAGATGTTCTGATCAGCAACCTGGACATAAGGGCCTCGGTAAGTCTTCAAGAACCACAAGATAGAATGATTCTAATGACCTGGAAGAGTCTCAACGGAGTCAAGATCGCCAACTCCGACGGTTGGGATACCTACCGCTCTGACAACGTCGTCATCCAAGATTCGTTCATTGACAACACCGATGGTATGGTCCAGTGCAGCCTGCGCGTATACGTCCTAACAGGATCCAGACTGCGTATCCTTCAAGCCCAACAGCACCAACGTAGTCGTGCAGAACCTGGTGTGCAACGGCTCCCACGGCATCAGCGTCGGCTCCCTCGGCCAATACAAGGGCGAGACCGACATTGTGGAGAATCTCTACATCTACAACATCTCCATGTCTAACGCCAGCGACGGCGCGAGAATCAAGGTCTGGCCCGGAATCGAGACACAGTTTCAGACGCTGCTGAACGGCGGAGGTGGTCTCGGACGTGTCAGGAACGTCACCTACGACCGTTTCTACCATGAGAACAACGACAATGCTATTACCATTACTCAGTGCTACGGGCAGAAGAACCAGACGCTCTGCAACGAGTTTCCTGTAAGTTGTTAAAGGAGAACGTCAAGGTATCTTGCTGACAGTGTAAGGCGAACTTGACGATTGAGGATATCACCATGAGGAACATGTGGGGAACCACGTCAAAGAAGTATGATCCGCGAGCAGGAACTCTTGTCTGCAGTGCTCCCGATGTAAGTGTCCACGTCTAAAGTGTCTGGGTTGGTGGCTAAGATTTGTTCTACAGCGCTGCAGCAACATCGTGGCCGAGAATATCACCGTGACGGTGCCCAGCAAGAAGGCGCCGGTGTACGACTGCCAGAATCTGGACAACGACCTGCTCGACATTACTTGCCTTGATCCGAACGATGAAGAGCGTGATACTTCTCAAGGTTGATGACTGACTGGTTATGGGCTGGAATGCTCTCTGCGACTGTATGAACAGAGATGTTCTGACTAGATAGCACCCGGGATTTAATATCTCTTCTTAAATAGCAAACGTCATTTATTTGGCTGATAATTTGCGCAATATTCTGACAGTTACTTTGGCGATCTCTACTGCACGACCGTGACTATTATATCACTTGATGTCTGATATATACTATTGAAAGTCGGGTTAATCTTCCAGATATTGAGAGCCTTTGAATATTCGAATGTTAAAGAATTCAGGAATAATCAGACTCCTCTGTAGAAAGTTTTCAAACCAGGAGTCGATCACCGATGTATGGCGGGGAAAAATTCACTTGCTTTTTGTTGCTTTTGTGGGTACCCAAGATACCTTGCAAGTCTCATTACATAAAATATAAAAAAAGGTATCGCAATGCCCATAGGTAGCCACAATAGTGATACTTTATGCTCTATGTATGGCTGGATATGTTGTAGATAACCCCTTATTTTAAAGAGCCAAGTTACCCGAATAACTCCTAGCATAAAGTGAGAATGGGTTATTTTGTAGTCCATTGCCGTCTACTCTATCTTGCTCTCAGACTACTTGATTGGATGGAACGCCCCCTTCTTCTTCTCAATAAGCCCGCTTCCCCAAGGATCAGTATCAATCGCCGCCATCGGCGTCTTACACTTGGCCTTCAGCGCCGCCTGCGCCTCCTCGCTATCATAAGGTACACAGTCAACTCCAATATCACCATGCATCCCATCACAAATAATCACCGGCTTTCCGCCGCAACGCGTCTCGACATTAAAGTCCTTGACGGTGATGTTCGAACAGATGGCATCTTCGCTGCCTGAGCAGGAGAGGCGGGCGACAGCGTTGCCGTACACACCTGAGGTGTAGCCGGTGAAGTTTTCGAAGCGGATGTTTGTGATGCTCATGCCTGAGGGGTATTTGTTGCACTGCTCGGCGGAAATGTTGAAGTAGCATGAATCGAGGAAGATGCCGTAGTCCATTCGGGCGATCCAAAAGTTCCTAGAGTTGATGTCAGCTTCGTCTCCTGGGTGTGGTATTTATGTACTCACTTGAAGGTGACGTTGTTGACGTATCCTGTGCCGGTTTCGGGGCCGGCCCAGACCTTGATACGAGCGCCGGAATACTAGAGGGGGTTAGGACTTTTCAAGAATGTTCTGTGGGCTAACTCACGTCGCCGTTCATCATCCAGACGTTCTCAATGTGCACGTCATGAACGTTGGAAACCTCGCCCTTGTACTGTCCAAGCGATCCCATGGACTAATAACTCAGTCAGCTTCAGATTCCTTCATTGATCAGGTACCCTTACTTGTCCGTGGGTGCCGTTGCAGTACATCGTGTTGACGTATAGATCAGAGCTGTTAGGCTTGGGCGAGAAGCAGTCATCATCGATGTTAACCCAAGTCCGCTCAATCCGCACAGTCGAGGTGTTCATGGTGTTCATGAAATCCGTGTTCTTGGGAATGATGCTGCCGTTGTTGGACAGAGCAGTCGCGACAACGTCAGTGTATCGAACGTTCTTGGAGCTGACGATGAAGTTATTCCAGCAGGGTGAGTCTTTGAGGTGGATGCCCGAGACATCCAGATTTGTGGTGTTTTCGGCGTAGAAAAGGATGGGGCGGTAATATTTGTTGTCTGGGTTTAGGATCCTGAAAACGGTCAACCCCGGTATCAGTATCATCATGTGCAAACTTACGATCCGGTGCCAGCTTGAAATTCGTTCCACCAGCGCTGTCTATCGCCATGTTAGCTTCAACGTCATCACCATCAGATATCGACGCACCCTTGGCCCTCAATCACCCCCTGGCCGTAGATCTTGATGTCTTTGCCTCCCCATTTCCAGAACATGATGGACTTTTGGAAAGGATGATACCAGGCGTTCTTCTGCCAGTACTCGACGTCGTTGGTGAACTATTTGTGTGAGCTTCATATGCACCCAGAGCATTTTGCGGTCATCTCACTCGAATCTCGCCGTCCAAGTGGACGTGGATGTCATTCAGTCCAGTCAGATCCAAAACCTTGCCAATGACATACGTCTTTCCCTTTGGCAGGTAAAGCGTGCCTCCACCGCTAGCAGCCAGCACGCCTCTCTTGAATTCAGCCGAAACATCATCAAACTTGTGCTTCGAAGATCGAATCCTGACAATCTTGCGATGATCGTGATGCGGCGGTTTATAGGGATGCTTCTCGCGGAATTCAGACACGTCGCGAGGGACACCGGGGGGGAGAATCACGGCGTTGACAGCAGTGATGGCAATTGCCCCGATGAGGGATATAGTCTGGAGGAACCGCATGATGAGAAGGTGATGTGCCAGTGACAAATTCGGATTGTTCGGACCAGAAAGAAAAGGTCAGGGATGAGAAGAGACCCCTTGTCGACGGTTCCTATACGGAACTAAATACTCACAAGCTAGACATTCAACATCCTCGGGTGATCATTACAATCCCCAGCCCGAAGCTCCATCCTCGTACAGATCCTCCCCCCTCACCCCCAGACCATGTAAGTCAAAATCCAAGGTCCATGCCCGCATTTCGTTCTCACGCCGCCAAGCCGGAAAAGCGCTCCACTCACCTCGTCCATTGCGGGGGAAACCCTTGAATCATGAGAGTGGGGGGACTACGACGTTACGGGGAACTACCAGGACGATCCTCCTTCAACGGCCGTGGCAGAGACGCCCATTGGTGGAATTATTTCTGGCCCTCGCGCTATGCAAGATTATAGAGGCTGGGTTTGGGGGAAGTTAAGGTTGGCTGGGAGTGCTCGGGCGTATATACTGGACGGGAGAATTGGCTTTGACGGGTTGCCGAGCGGTGGTCGGAAAACCGGGTATGAGGAGGGGGAGCTGGTGATCCTTTTCCGAGCTGCGAGGGGAACTCGCCTTCACCGTGTTTGCTGGCTGCAGTCTGAATATTACCCCAGATGTTTAGTCCGGGGTCGGTTGAGCCCGAGAAACCTTAATAAGATGGGTAATTTGAAACAAGATGCCATCTCTCTGTTTGTCCCCGGAGAGCAGAGGGGGTTTGGCGGGAGCCATGTTTTCTTACCGATTTCCGCCTGGATTGGGAGATCTCCCCACGGGATACTCCATACATGGCCCTGAAAAGCGATTATCTCATGACTCTCGTAGATCCTTGTCCATCGCAGCGCACAGCTACTCCATCACATTCACTCCACTTTCATGCAGGGTTCTATGCCGCTTTGGTTCTATTACCCTGTAGACCTCTGGAGAAATGGAAGCCAGATATAGAGAAACGCAGCCTATACTCAACGCTGCGTTGCTTTATCATGATAGTCTTATTCCAATACCAATAGTCGCATTCATAAAAGAACTACTTCGGAAATACATGTCTCCTATGACTGCTTATGACGCACTCGCTCCTCCGCTGCGTCGGGAGGACTGACATCCAAGACGCTTGAGATTGTCGGCCCCTGGACCTATCTTCTTTCCAACGTCGAGTAGTCAAGCAACATAACCAGCATCAAAGTAAATATATTCAATCACATGAGTCCCCCCATCTGACGACTGCCTATATCAGATACAGAGAACGCCATCCTAAACTTCAAGAGCCCAAATCAGTCCCGAGAACCGCCTTCAACCCGATTCGAACTACAAGGATAGCTATCGCCACGGCTCGCCCCTGTGGAGTACCCAGAGCTATCGCATTCAAGACGTCTCCTCCGCATCCAACACCAAACGTGTCAAGAGGGTCAGCCAAGCATTTCAGCGCCGTCCTCCCAATCTGGTCCAAGGACTCAAACAGATCCATCCCAACCGTTCCAAGAACCATCGCAATGTCCCAGCATCCTAGGCTACAGAATCCGCTGTTGACGTAACAATCTGGATGAGAATCAAAGGCTTGCGCATGGAGCGCCGAACAAGTCGGACACGTCTCCAGCACGGGGACAAGGAACACCTGCAGGCAGTTCATCGTCTTCTGGATCCACCCTTGGCCGTATCCCGTGAACGAACCCATGTTCCTGACAAACTTGTTGCAGTTGCGCTCGCCGTACTGGAGGGGGTAGCCCTCAGCTCCGCACTCGACAACGGGTTCGGCGCATCGGCGGTAGAAGTCGCAGCTGTAGGTAGGATTGCGGCACTCTTCCTGGCAGGAGGCATTGTCTGGGCATTCCTCACAGTTCTCGCCGCACTTTTTGCACTCGTTGTCACCAACCCTGCTCACAATCACCTGGGACTGGAGCAGTGCATCAGCAACGTTGGAAACAGCAACGTCGTAAGTGACATACTCTGTACCAGGCGGCAGTTCGATCTCAAGCGTGAAGATGGTGGTGGCTCCCGAGGAATCAAAGGCCGCCAGGCCGAGGTTGTTCATGCTGTTGGTTACCGTGGCGTAGGCTCCCGTGTTGGACCGAATAGTGACGCTGAAGTAGTCGTTGTACTGCGAACCAAAATAGCCGCCGGGAACTTCCTCTGTGATGAACTGATACTTGATGAAGGCCTTTCTGGCTCCTTTTTTGACGTTGAATGTGCCTTGAGCCGTCTGCAAGCTGCTGGAGCCGGCTGTAGAGACCACGAGGTTCACATCCTCGCGTTTGTTTAGCAGCATGTCCAGCGACCTCTTTGCTTTGTTGGCACTGGACCCTTGAAAACCGTCGAGAGCACCTGGAGATCCGACAGGCATGAGCTTGATGGTAACAAGGCCAGTGGTTGTAGCGACACCGTTGATTCCAAGCTCGTTGCCAGACGTCCTCGCTAGCAAGCCGATGGTAGTTTCGGGAAGATTCCTGAACACGATCTTGCCATCCTCGTCGGTGTACCCGCTCTGCGACACACCGGGGAACGTTGTCCCGTCAGCCTTGACCCAAGCGTTGGCAGCGGGCTGGCCACTTGGATCGAGAACCAAAACCGGCATCTCTTTTGAGCCAAAGACCAAGTCGAACGACTTGGCGATGGGGTCGCCGTTCTCGGTGACGGCGAAGAGACTGAGAAGGACTTGCCCTTCGCTAAGTGCAGGGATTTGAAGTTCTGTGCTGCTGGCTTGCAGGCCTTCGATGACGTTCCAATTGGCAAAAGCCGTATAGTTGTCCTCTGATAGGGAGCCGCAGGTAAGCCTGACGGAGAATGGCCCAGCGTTATTGAATACGCCCTCTTGGACTCCGTCAAGAACAAAGTCCGGCTTGCAGCCTGGGGTGGGAATCGTTGTATTGGTAGATGCCACGCTGGTCGATGTGACGGTGGTATTGGATAAGTGCAGACCGGTTGAAGTGACCGCCGCGTTGGGGAACGAGGAACTGGGATAACCGGTCTGGTAACTCCTCGTTAGCGTTTCGCGCTTCAGCTAGTTACTGCGCCCATTGTGATTAGACTGACCTTGGAACCAACTCTTGACGCCGGGACCTTGCCGGTTTGGCTACTGGGCTTGGGATACTGGGCCTTGTCGGATGTCAGCGTTTGAGCATGGTGTCAAAGTCCAGACTGAGCTCACCCTGTATGTTGGTATCGACGGGGACCGTCCAGCTTTGTTTGTTTCATGGCTATCGGCCCTCGAGGTGGGATCGTCTATCGGCCCTGGCTGACTGCCGAGAGCAGGGTCAACGATAGTGGTTGCGGTCTTTCCCGGGCGTCCATGGACGGTCTAAGAAGTCAGTTAGCTAGTAACGAATCCTTTGTCACGACATGATTCACCACAGTTGGGGCAGTATACGTCACCGAGACAATGACGGGTCGAACAGAGAGAGAGGAACAGGCAGAGGAAATTCGCGACTCCGGCCATTCTGCTATGCAGGACGGTAGAGTCCTGCCCACTGTTAGCCTGGATGCAATGGAAACACCATCTCACTTACACGGTTGGATAGACGGTAGCGACGGTGGTTGTAATTGTTGGGACTGAGATGTACTCCTGGCAGACACTATGGACGGCCAATCCGTTTTCCTCGAGGGTATAGACCCAAGGGTCCTTGGCCTGGACAAAGGCCAGGAGGGTGACGAGAATGACTGACAAAACGTTCATGATTTGACCGAGGTTAGTACAGCAGGGCAAGAGTAAAGAGCGTCGGCCCGATCAATAGATCATTACGAAGGATTCAGACCATGAAAGGTTCAAGTTGGGGAGAGCCTGCTTCTCATATTTTTCTCTTCGACAGCTAACTCTCCTCTCATCCTCCAAGCTGAGGGCCTCCTGCATATTGCCGCCAACTTGACTCTCAGGGCCAATCAGCTTCACAACCTCAAGCCACGGGCGCCAATCACGCGCTGCAATTTCCACATTCTTGGCTCTTCAGCGCTAGTGACCACTGAGGTTGTCTTTTATTAATGAGCCAAGAAGAGGATTGCATCTGCAGAAAGGAAACCAATGCGCGGATCGACTGAATATTGGCGCCGTTGGGCGGCAGAGGTGAGGCTATTGCCTTGGCTGCATCTGGGCGGCCTTGATCCTCTTTGTGATTTAGACTTAGTTATTTCTTTCTTTTTTATTAAAAAAAAAGAGAAACTCTCAGATTTAAACTAACCTATAACGCGCTACCGAATATCCTCCCAGGTGCTGACTACCGACCCTTTCATCTTATTGCTTGCCCCCTTGGCTTAGGTAGTCGAATACAGTCCTATTGATTGACTGCCACTTTCTATGCTCGCCTATAAAGAACTTCTGTTTCGGCATTAACAAAGTCTGGGCCGTGTTCAGACGTGAGTAGCAGAGTAAGAGTACGCTTTCTGTAGCTTAGGGCCGAATTAGTCTCAGCATCACCAGCCTTGGAGAGCTTGCAGGAGTCTTGCCGTAAAGTTCACAGAAGCGTCATGATGAAGCTTGCTCTGGCCTCAAAACCAGATACCAGCGCGTGCGAGATTACCGGTGAAAGAAGTCGACTCTAGAGTTCAACTCCGCGAGAATATTGCAAAGGTAGGCATCTTATCAGAGGACTACTCGGTGTAAACTGTAAAAGCATGTTGCCCTAAATGTCGTCCATGTCGATATTGGTGCCATTTACAAGCAAGAGCCTTGCCGTTCGAGGGAATGGTCCATCTACAGCATGATAAAAAGCTATGTTACGCTCATAATCATGCCCGTTACATCGATGTTGTGTCATGATGAGAAGCGCGCGGATGATGCAGGCTCCATGGAAGCCGACATATACCTTCCGTTAACAGCAGATAATCTCTTTTCGTCATTTTCATCCGCGGGTACTCAAGGTGCCTTGGTTGCGAGCAGTTCTGCGTTAGTCCCTCTCCGTATAGCTGCAAGTCGATAGACAGCTTCGAAAAGATAACCCAGGTTCGTATAGTTCTCAATTTGCGAAATTCACTAGGATATTAACTTAAGCAAACAAAGCGGTAGCGTTACACAGGGTAGCCGGGATATAGGCATTGCATAGGTTTCGCTATGACCTTGGTAGAATTAGATGCGACTGCTTTCACATGCCTGGGGAGAGTCATAGAAGCCGCTGTTGCCAAAGCTTCAAGGGTATGTATTTGGCTGATAAAGGCGTTCAAGAACCGCAATAGTCTCTGTTTCTATCTACTAGCCGGGGGCCCAGAGGTTGTGAAGGGGTTGCAGCTATGAACTAGACCTGGGGGACTGCAGCATCCTGATCCGCTCAGGTTGTCCAATCAAATATAAGTAACACAGGTTTTCGCCAATAATGGTGTCATTGCTCCGAGGTTTTCCGGATCAGAGTCCAGGTAGACACTGAGAGCTGAATGAATGAGTGTCACCGTCGCAGAGATCGTTTCGGATAGTCGAGCCTCACCACGCTAAGGCAGCAGTCGGGAACTTCCATTGGATTAGGGAGATTATCCTAGTAGAATCAGGTGTGGTGGCATTCAACCGCCCGTGAATAACGAAGTTCGTCAAGAGACATGGGGTGGACAAGGCAGATCCATAGTTGGACTACTGATGCGTCGTTGACCCTGCAGACAACACTTCCGCACCTGCCATCTCACCATACTTGACGAAACCAGGTGATGAGCGCAAAAGAGAGGTCATCGCGAGAATTTAGACTATTCCTAGATGCTATCTCAAAGGCAATGATTAAAGCACTGTTACATATGAATTCAACCTTTATCCCTGCCTCATCCCATCTACCACCATTTAGGAAGGGACGTCTGCCTCCTGGTGGAGCGGCTGGGGGTTTGTGCCAGTAGTGTAGATAAAGTTAGAGTCGCCGTTGAGTCGAGTGATGAACACTGTGCCCCCGATGTCCATGTTTTCGAGCAACTCCCTGATCCTGACGTTGGCCTTCTCGAGCCGAATTCTGCCACCGAGGGCTTCCCGACGGGGTGAGCTCTGGCCCAAATCCGAGGTGCTCTCGCCGAAATCCGAGGTGTCCCGGTTGAAACCCGAGGTGCTCTGGGTCCAGTCTGAGATGTCCAAGCCCGTGATGCTCTGGCTAGAGCCCGGGATGCTCTGGCTCAGTACCTCAGCAGAGGGTGACGGGAGCCGGTGCGCGTAGGCTTCAGCCTCCCGCCTGGATGGAAACCACTTGTCTATAGTGGTGAAGACCGTTAGTCTTTTCTTCGCTGATGCTTGGATTCTTGCTCATCAAAGTGCTTACACCGGGATCTAGAAACGCCCTCAACCTGACGACGGGTATTCTCCCACCCCTGGAAGACCCCAGTGGTTCTCCCACATCGGACCCCGTACCAGCGCCTATCGGCGGGTTGATGAGACCTGCTGTTCCGGTTGGGGGCCATGGTTTCCTGGTGAAGCAGGTGGGATGGTGGTGTTTTGATGTGACGGCTGGATCCGAGAGAAGCGAGGAGTGGAGGAGTGGAGGAGTGGAACAGCGGATCGTTTGAGAAGTAGAAAGAGACAAGAGTGCAAAGAAGTTTGTGTGCGGTATACCTGCTGAAAGGTAACTCAGATGAGAAAGAGAAGAGGGGAGGGGGGGGAGAGGAGGAAGTTGTTGAGGTCGATGGTTCTCTTGATGAGAATTTGGGCGGGAGGGCCAGTTTATATACACGAACCTGAGCCTGGCTGATCTCGGACTGATCCTGGCTGATCTCAGACCGCGACGGGCATGCGCCAGAAAAAAAAACACACTGTGCCACGAACTCGATCGCTGCTGAACCAATAATATCTCTGCATTAATGCGAGCAAGGGTTGAAAACAAACCAAGAATTGAACATGTAATAAAACCGGGAGGGGATCAGAAGCCACATTCGCTGTCCAACTTCTGAATGGTGCAACCTAAACAGCGCCCCGCCCAGCAATTGCATGGTATGGTGGGGGTAAAAAAAAAAAACAAGCATGGCCAGCCTACTGCACACACATTTTCTACGGTGGCCAGCGGCCATGTTATCTTTCACCCGCGTCAACTACTATCTTACGGTATCCCAGGTACGTTGCAGTGCCGGCCACAGCGGCTTAGGCCTACGGGTTACAGACGGGTTCAGCGGCAGTAGCGCCCTGTTTAAACAGTGGCGAGGTCTACGAGCGAACGGATGGTAAATTATACAGGTTGCAATTCCAACTCTTCATCTGAGTTACGCAGCCTATTCAATTATCAACTTCTACCATTAAATCAACCGAGGCGGTGAGTGTATTGCATCAAAGTCACTTTTGCGCCGCCCTCCCCTCAATAACTCTCCAGCCCGTTGACATGCACAACTCAACAACTTTGAAGTCAATATCAAGCCAAGTCCATAGTAACTACTGAGCTATCAAGCACGGGATACTCAAGTCTTCCTGGAGAAGCCGTGTCGATACAATGTCATCTGCGTCAAAGGCATTTTGGCAGTGATGGAATCTCCAGTTACATCGCTGGAGCCGCTTTCATCAGACGAACCCGAGTCGCGGTCGTCCCGCTGCGCCGGGGGTTGGGGCGCGCTCTGCTTCTGCTTCTTGGTCTGCTTCTTGGGTGGGCGCCCGTCGTTGGGGCCAGGACTCTGTTTAGGCCGAGGTAGCCGTGGCCGCAACAGTCGCCGTTCCTGCGGTGGCACGGGGGATGCGGCTGGAGCAGGCGAGGGCAAACCCCCTTGCTGCCCATCGCCTTCCGCTGGCTCGGAGGCTGGACTGGGCCGGGCAGTGGTCGCTGGTGTCGACTCTGAGCTGGAAGCCTCCGTGTCTGGTGAGGCCCATGAGGCCCTAGCTTGCTGAGGGCTGGTTGTGGGGGTGGAAAAGGATGCGTCGGAGGAAATGACCTCGGGAGTGGCCTCTTCACCACGGGGGCTCTTGGGAGCGGTGGCAGCTGTGCCGACGGGGCTCTGTGACGGGCACGCTCTCTCGGCCGTAGAAACAGAGTCTCGAGATGCTCTTGGGCTTGACGGCGCCAGCCCGGCACCATCCAATGCCGTTGCAGGACAAGCACCGAGAGCCGAGTCCTCAGAGATGGAGGAACCTGGGTGGTCATCCGGCTGTACGATGCCTTCCATAGCACTGGTAGGCATCTCCACCAGCTGCCGCACCGTCGATGCAGAGGCGCAGGAGCTCGCCCGAACAGGGATTTGAGACTCTCCGCCATCGTGTGGCTCTGCGGGGGCGCCCCTCAAAGTTGAAGTCTTTCCCCATCCCAGGATTCTGGTGCTGTGAGATGCTGATTGTGGTGACGGTGGCGTGGAAGATTCTCCCTCGAGCGTTGCCGAGAGACTGAACGGGGCGTCCTGGCGTTGTGTGCTCGTCGGAGGGCCAGGCGCTGCCTTGGGCGTGGTCGAAAGGCTTGCGCTGCCCTCTTCCTGGCCCGCCGTGGATTCGGCCGAGTGGCCATCTTTGCGCCCAGTGTCGTGCTCCAAATGGTTGCTTGCATCCTTCGCACCGGGATTCCCATTAGGTGCAGAACGTTGCGGTTCCCATGTATTCCTTTTCTGTCTTTTGGCCTCTTTCTTTGCTTTATCGGTGGATGCACGTCGCCGTCGCCCCAGTCGTGACGATGGACAATCAGCGGAAACGGCCTTGTCGGTATCGTCGTTAGCAGCCGTGGCAGAAGAGCAGGGAGCTGCGCCAGAGGGAGAGCTGCTGGTAAAGCCAGGTAGAGGGCTGCTGGTGAAGCCAGGTGGAGAGCTACCAGGATAGCCAGGCGGAGAGATGCTAGTAGGGCAAGGCGGAGAGCTGCTCGTGGAGGGAACTATCGCCGTAGTCGGGTATGGATGGTCCGAGCAAAACTGAAACTGAGGTTCAGAGTCAGAGGTAGGGGGGGCCAAATCGATAGCAGGATAAGTGGAAGGTCCAATATTGGTGCCGAGAACAGAAAAATAGCCACGGGGAGAAGACAAGCGGGCCGATCCATGAGCAAGTCCTGGCACAGCCTCAACAAGTTTTGCCCGAGAGGCGCGGCCACTGGGAGACCGAGACAAATGTTCAGTGCATTCTGCAAGAGTAGCCCTGGAAGCAGAGCTAGTAGCAACAGAATGCGAGGGAGATGGGCTCCGCGGGATGGACGTGCCAGGAGAGTGGTTGCGTGGATCAGCCACGTTGTCAAGAGTTTGGGTGGCAGGGCTGGGAGCGCTCCCGGGAACCGGGTTGCTGGCGTGGAGTTCCATGGGGTTGCTGATAGGTCGTCCCGGAGATTGACCAGCGTCGTGGTCCATCGGTTCGTCGGGAAAGCTGCCATGATTGCCATCTGCATCGCCGCTGCTGTCTGCATCTGCATCGTTGCCCTGCATCATGTCATCGATAGGAGCGTCGGTAAAACCGTCGACAGGGGCGTCGGCAAGGGCGCCGGCAGCAGTATCAAGGTCGCCTGTGAAACCGTCAGCACGGTTCGGTTGTCTTGGTGAGTCCATGGCCAGCAGCGGTAGTACGTACGTGTTGAACTGGGACCGCCATGGGCGCGGCGGCCGGCTGCCATGTCGTCCCAGGGCGCTGGCCCCCGCCATAGTGCGCACTTGGCAAGCATATCCGTGACAGATTTGTGTCTGCAAGCCTTCAGCCGATAGCTTGGGTGGGGTTTGTCGCATATGGCGCACAGGGGGGCTGCTGTGTCCTCGTTGCACAGACGGGTCCAATGGGCTTTCAAGCAATACCCACACCGAACGGTGTGAGGGCACCGCGACGACATGTGGCCAAGCCGCTGGCATTTAAAGCACTGCATCGGGACATGTCGAGGGTCTTTTGATCTGGGAGGCCATTGTCAGGCACGTGCTTGTATTATTGCGGTTGATGCGGAGTATGCCTACATGAATTGGGTTTGGATGCCATGGAGAGAATAAAACTTGCCCGAGACTGCCTTCCGCGCCTCCCTCAACGACTCCAGAATCAGCCACAAGTGCCCGTGCTTCCAGTACGCCTTTTTGATATCGAGATGCGTCTCCTTCCTCCATGCACCCAGGCACTGGCCAGGATGTAATCATTCTTGGCCGCCGGGCCTGCTAACATTCGCTCAAGGTCATCCTTGGACAAGGCAGAGGGGATGATGCAGAAGGTTTCAGGGAGAATGTTGAACTGTATTCCGCCAAAGGCCGATCCGACAATGTCCTGGCGCTCTCTGATTTGCTGCGCGTCTTGGTCGGACTTGACAACCAGCAGCACATTGCCGGGTGTCAAGCGTGGGCGTTGCACGGCGATGACGAGGTTGAGAGGTTCGCCCATGGCGTGGCATTTCTCGAGAAAAGCATTCTGGTCCAAGGAGTTTGCCCATTCCGGGTTCGACAGACACCCTGATGACTGTGTTGCGAGCATGCTTTGCCTCCTCGCGCTTTATCTGGTCATGGGCCAACTGCCACAACTGCCCATCACTGCACCGCAGGCGTCCCACCAGAAGTTTGACAAGATCACGGGTGCTCATGGGGAAGGCGTCGGGCGGGGAGCTGCTGGGGTTGGGAGACGCTTTGCCCACATAATCGGTAATGGAGGTCTGTCCCGGCGCTGAAGACGGCGACTGGGCTCGTTGGCGACGAGCCGATCTTGTCTTGGGGCTCGCAGACTTGTTGCGTGGAGACATGATGATTGCTGATGAGCGAAGAGAGATGTGGGCAAGGTGAAGATTGCTGGGGAGAGTGGGAGGACTTCCTATATATTGCCGAGGTCGGTGGCTGATTGTGACGGCTGATCTGGAGCTGGACTTGGCATCAGAGGAAGGACTCGGGGCACGGAGGGCGAGGGCATCTCGGAGACCCTGAAATTTCACCCCATCGGAGTGATCTTGGAGTGATTGTCGCGTCTGGTGCCAACTCCCGGTCCTGGGCATTGACGTGCTGGGCGAATATTCTAGGTGCCCACGCCACCACGATCTGAGACAACCGCAACTATTAATGACCAATGAAACACGCCCATGGGTTCCCTCGAAGTGGGTCTCAGCTTCGCCACCCCTCGATCAGCCAGCCACTCAGAAGCTGTGTACTGCGATGCAAAATCCATACCTAGATAAGGCGAGCAGGGGGCATATATGCAGGGAGTCGACGGTACTTCGAATGTACTTTTCCACAGAGGATGCGGGGCAGGCGTAACAGTTCATGTTTGTTACCTGGTAGTCGCTTGAGTTACTAGGCATGGCTCGCTACGTCGATTCTGGAGAGCAGCTTCTGCATGTCGATGCCGACATCATTTCTCTTCCGCAAAGGAAGTTGCACTATTACTACTTGCAAAGAAAACAAAGCCATGTCATGAACCAGTGGCCAAGGAGGCGGATGAAGCCTATTACCCACGACTTCAACTGTGCAGTCTCTCGATCACTTGATATTGAATCCTGTCTACCTGTGCATAGGGTAGGGAACCCAGAGCAAGAGGCGGTTGATGAGACACCCGTGGATAGGTTCCGAGGTTGCAACCACCGAGGCGGAGGGTTCCCTGCCCCCTGCCCCCTGCCCTCCAGCGGCGCGAAAAAGCATGCTCACTCTTGGTACCGAATTTAAAACACACTTGATAAAATATTTCCTCCACTTAAACTGTTCAGGGAAGATGGAGCAGCCTACCTGGTGCGGACGGAGGCAGGGCCAAAAAGTCACAGACAAACTCGATCAGCGCCACGCCCTTCGATCCTGACCAGCTAATTATGGATATGTCCCTCCTCACGGTCTCTCCCTCACAACTCTATAGCTAAAGGGCGCACTGGAGAAGCATGAAACCAGAGTGTGCTGGAGTTATATACCGGCGTGGAGCAGGATTAAAAGGCCTCCAGTAGATGCAGGATCCCGGTGAGCTTCAGCCTGCGCTGCGCTGATTTAGCAAGAAATCCTTCTGAAATTCAGCGGTAACTGTGGGATGAAAAAAAAATGAGACTCAAGTGTCCCTCGTATGTATCTCTGCCGTGGTACTTTGTTGCTTTTTCTTAGGCGCCAACTTTTTAACCCTGCCTCTGGAGCTTGAAGTGGCAGGGGTTGCTGAGAGCCCAGCCCGGACTTTCCGCTCCACCCCGTTGGAACCAGGCTGGGAGGGATTGGGTGATCTGGATGTCTTGGGGGCTCAACCTCCGACGCCCAAGAAAATCACCTTGGTCCTATTTTTTGTTTTTCATTGGATCTGACGTGTTCCTATTTTTTCATTGGTCCAATGCCGTTCCTATTTTTCCCAGTCTTGGACCAGGGCTGATTGCCATCGGCTGATTGTAAATCATCTCTTCCACCTCCGGCTACCTTATAAGACCTCTGAAAGCCCACCCGTTTCTTCTTCCTCTCCCAACACACAGATTCATCATCTTCTCGCTTTCAATTGTCCACCCCACTCACACTGCCGAGTCCTCTCCGTTTGTCGGCCTCAGCTTGGCCCCTTTCAAAGGCCCAAGTTACTCTTCAACTCCTAGAACCTGTTCACTCTTGCTGGCGGCATATTTGCTGCAGCCCACAGGTCACCAGGAACCCGGGACTTCCCCCCCACCCTTCGGTAAGAGCCTCCTGTCCCTCCTCATCGGACTTCCTAACTTGACGATAACTCCAGGCCGGGTACCCTCCAAAGTCCACACGCGTTCTCCTCACCCTCGTTCGCCTCCAGTCTTTGGTTAGAACCTCTGTCCTTGTCCCACCTCTGGGCGTCCCTACTGGATAACTGTGCTAACCTCTCTACCATCCTCGCCTTCCAGAGCCCACTCGTGTCACCGGACTTTGCCTCTCTTCGATCGGAACCACCTTCAACGGCGTGAAATACGAAACTAGATCAAACTACTTGCGATACATCAGCTCAAAGTCCTCGGCACTCCTGCTGTCGCTTCTCGCCGCGAAGCTGACACTGCAGCGATGGGGGCCGACAACCCTATGATAGACTACGACGAGTCTGCAGACCCTGGTTACGACCTGGAACAATTCGAGAATGACGACTTCGACCTCGGTCAACTGTCGGACGACGACCTCGGTCAGTTCTTGGACGACGACCTCGGCCAGCTCTTAGACGACGACCTCGGCAACGGAGACTATGTTGATGAAGACTTTGTTGACCAAAACTTCAGTGACGGAGACTCCGAGCGCCAAGATCCATTCCCCGAGACCCTGGATCCTGGGCCTGGTGGCGCTGTGCGCGATGGAAGCCCGAGATTTACGGTATGGAGCGTCAACCTGAAAGGATCAGACAAGAGGCGGAACGACCTGAAGAAGGAAGTTGGCAGGATAAACAGGGAGTCTCCGAGTCTCCGCCCCGATGTGATCGCTGTACAAGATCCCGACAAAAGCCTGGTTTTCAAGAGGATGCCTGACTACTACTTCTGGATTTCACCGACGGTGGACCTCGCCGAAGAAGAAAAAGACGTCGGCGCCAAGAAGACCAAACGCCGCCGAGCCAAATCAACCAAACGCGGTGCTCGACCAGCCAGAGATACCAACGCCAACGCCAACGCGCCCAGCAGCGCCAACCCGGCCCAGGACAGCAACGCCAACCCGGCCCAGGACGCCAACGCCAGCCAATCCAAAGACGCCAAAACCCAGCCAGAGTTTCCCCGTGTGTGCTTCTATGTCCACAAGTCAATCCCAACGACTGCCTGGTGGGTGGAGGAGGCCGACACGGAACCCAACAAGGGCTTGCTTGCGACCCTCAATCTGACAGCCGCTTCCGGTTCCCTTGCCATCCACAACGCCTACAACCATCTGGAAAGGATCGATGTTGACAGGCTGTTAGCCACGGCTGCGTCCCCCGGCGACAACCTTCTGGTGGGAGATTTCAATCTCCACCATCCGGATTGGAGCGGTGACAACAAGGGAAAGCGAACGGCTGCTGGCAATCAGTTTGCCACTGGAGTCAAGGCGATCGGTCTGGAACTGCTCACCAAACCCGGCACCATCACCTACTCCAACTCCCAGGACACGTCAAAGAGGAGCTCGACACTCGACCTGACGTTTGCGAGCGGCCGCATCAGGCCCCTCGTGGAGCACTGCAAGCCGTTGCGAGCCGCTGGCTTCAGGAGCGATCATCGCATCATCGAGACCGTAATGCGACTGGACGCGCCACGAGAGATCAAGATCTGGCCCCGCTGGTCGAGGGTTAGTGAGAGGAGGTTTAGGGAAGCTGTCGAGTCTTGGCTGCCACCGAAAGACTATCCTCGCGACACCCCCTGGCAAATCGATATCTACTGTGCCATGATCCTGAAGGCCATGAAAAAAGCAATCAAAGACCACGTCCCACTGGGACGTGGTGATTATCGGCCGAAACAACCTACAAGGTGGGAGTTGGAGTTGGACCGCATCACAGCCATGAAGGCTGCGCTCGAGAGCGAATACCAGAGGACAAAGGACGAAAGGCTCTGCCCGGAGATAGATCGGCTTCACCAAGAGATCAAACGACAACAGCAGGAGATACGACAGCACCGCGCCGAGAAAGCGTCCGAGACCACACAGGCCTCATACAGGCTGGCAGCGTTGGGGAGGAAGCTTGCCCATCCTCAAGAGCCATGCCAGGTGCCACCGCTGAAGCACGATGGCAAGGTTTGGTCGGATGATAAAGATAAGCTGGTCATTCTTGAGGAGGTTATATTCCGGGGGAACAGCGACGACAGTTCCAAGGCCGTGCCAGACCGCCCCCGGCCACGGCCAAACGACAACAGGCAGTCGCTCCCGATCTCCCAGGACTTGAGCGATGAAGAGCTGTGCTCGATCATCAAGCTGCTGCCCAGAAGGAAGGCTGCTGGACCCGATGAGATCCCCAACGAGGCCATCAAGTTGGGCGGGGATCCCCTTCGATATCACCTGCTCCGACTCTTCAAGGCCTGCTTCGCGCTGGGCTACCACCCGTCCGAGTTCAAGGACTCGATCCTCGTCATGGCACGCAAAGCTGGCAAGGCGCCCGAAGAGCCCAACAGCTGGCGACCCATTGCCTTGATGCCCTGCATCAGCAAGCTCATGGAGAAGATAGTGGCCAAGAGGATGCTTGAAGCCATAAAGGACAAGCCAACTGTGTTGCCGGCGACGCAGTTCGGTGGCAGATCTACCACAGAAGCGCTCCAGTATCTGATCAACATCGTCTACACCGCCTGGGCTTCCGACCTGCTCGTCAGCATACTCTGCGGCGACTTGAGCGGTGCCTATAACAACGTTGACAGGGACGAACTGCTCAGGACCTTGGTCGACAAGGGCATGCCGCCTTGGGTTGTAGACTTTATCCACTCGTTTCTCTCCCATCGCCGCGCCAGGTTTCGGTTGCCTGGTCTGGTCTCCGAGTCCATATAGCTCAAGACTGGCATCCCCCAAGGCTCACCGCTCTCGCCAATTCTGTTTCTCCTCTTCGCAGCCCCTCTCCTGGATTTGGCTACGCTCGGCAAACGTCACATCTGGTTGAAAGAGGGAAAGCCAAAGCGTCCCGTACGCTTATATGCCTTTTCTTTTGTCGACGACACCTACTTCATCGCCGTGTCCGACGACTACGAGCTGAACTGCAAGGCTCTGGAGCTACTGCACCAAGAGGTTCAAGAAACCGCGAAACCTCTCGGCATCGTGTTCGGGCCCGAAAAGTACCACGTCATGCACTTCAAGCGACCCAACAGCAGCAAGCCAGACTGCAAAACCATCCCCAACATTCCCGGGTTTAAGGAAGAGCCCAGAGACAAGCTGAAGATCCTCGGCGTCCAGGTCGACCGCCAGTTGAATTGGCAGGCACATCTCAGCGCCATCGGCGCCAAGGTCAATCAAAGACTGGGATACTTGTCACGGATCTCCGGGAGCACATGGGGCCCCAGCCTGGAAAGAATGCGCCAGTTTTACCTGACCAAGATCCGGCCAGTGTTTACCTATGCCTGCGGGGCGTGGTTCATCAGAAGACGCCGGGGCGAGGGACAGCTCAGATGGGAACTGACGCAGACACGACTTAACAAGCTGGAATCTCTGCAGCACCATTGCCTCAGACGGTTGTCCGGCGCTTTCTACAACACCTGTGGGATAGTCCTGGAGAAGGAGATGCACATCGAGAACATGTGGGCTCTGTTGCATGAGAAGGCTTCCATGCAGCGGGTGAAGGCCATCTTCTCCAAAGACCAGCGATGGAGGGCCGGGCTCAAGTTCAGGCAGAGACCGAGAAAGGACGAACCTAAGAACCCACACAAAGAATTGGACCAGGATGCTGGGGCGCTCGTTCTCAGCGCCTGTTTGAATCTGGAGAAGGAGGCCGAGACCGGCAAGGATCCAGAAGCAGCCCGGCGCCTCCAGCGAGGGGATGACGAAAAGCAGAGAACCAAGATTATCAGAGGCTGGGCCAAGAGGTTGACAGCCAGAGATTGCGAAGCCAGGTGGGAAGCGTACGTTTCGGGCCGAATCATCGACAGAATGATGGCAGGCAAGGATGAAAACCGCCTGGGGCTGCCGACGGCCCTGACCGAGGGCTGGGGGAAGCAGAGCTTCAACTACTACCGCGGTATGCATCGGCCCCAGAGCACGATGCTGCTGCATTGCAGGACAGAGACCATCGGCCTCAACTCCCACCTCGCCAAGATCAAGGTAAGTTTCCCTGAGCGCAACCCACCCCCTCTTATGATCCAAACCTGACCTTCCCAGGTCGCCAGCTCCCCATTCTGTCCGTGCAAACGCTCCCTGCAGACGCCATTTCACCTGTTTGTCCAATGCGATATGCTTCGGGCGGCAAGGCAGCAGTTGTTGGTGGAGGTCGGCCACGTCGGCTACGCGGAGCTGCTCACCAAGGACGCAAAAGCCGCGGCCGAATGGGCCATCAGCAACTTCGGAATTGAACAATTCGATGGCGCCAAGGAAAGGTACTCTCGCTTTTCTCCTAGCCAGGATACATACACTCGCTCGCAGTCTCCCGGAGGGATAGCGACCCAGCTCTCACCTCAGACAAGGACAGCCGCATCTTCCCCCGGAGGGAGAACGGCCCAGACCGATCATGGAACAACCCCATTCACCCCTGGCGGGAGAATAAACCAGAGTTCCCCCCAACTGGGGGCGACACAGACTTCATCTCCTGGAGACATGACGAGTGGAACCTCTCATGGAACATTTCCAATCTCCGTTGGAGGGAGAATGAGTCAGACTCCTTCTCGAGGGACAACGACCCAGCCCTCGTCTCAGACGAGGGCACCCGCATTTATCTTCCAAGGGATGACGACCCAGACCTCTCATGACACAACCCTATTCTCCCCTGGACGGGGAATAACTCAGACTCCTCCTCGAGGGACAACAACCCGGCTTTCGCCTCAGACAACGACAGCCACAGTTTCCCCTGGCGGGATAATACCCCATACCTCTCCTCAGTCAATGATCACTCGGGCTTCTCCTGGAGGGAAGACAAGCAGTTCTCATGCAGTATTCCACTTCTCCGCTGGAAGGAGAACAGACACCTCCCTTGAAGGGAGACAGACCTCGCCCGCCTCCAGGCGATCTACCCGACTGGCTTCTCGGGCAAATACCCGACTCTCCCCTGGAGGGATAGTCACTTAATCTGTGCCCGCCTGGAGCGGACATATTCCTTTGTGTTCAAAGTTAATGCGTATGCAAGTAAGTAAACCGCCCCTTCTTCCACCAAACCGGGAATGATGACCATGCTGACTCGCCCTCTGTACAAAGTTGAATTAAGGCCGATGACTACAGGAAGCCTGCATAACACGCCGAAACCTTCCTTCCACCGGTACGCCCCATTCCCTCGACGCGTCGAGAGCAAGTCGCTCACTTCGCAAGACAGGTTGACTCACTCCCACAGCCAACTAACCCAAGCACCTTGTTGTCCGTAAGACTCCCCCATCATTCCTGCAACCAGTAACATTGCGGCGTTTTACTAAGCGATCAAGTTCAGCAGCTTTTCCCCCCTTCCGACAACGGTCAGTGAGTGATGTTATGACCCACCATCCTTCATGCAACTAGTAACCTTGAACTCTGCTAAATGATCCAGCCACAGCCAGTTTCCCCCCTTCATCCACGGTCAGTGTAAGTGATCCAGTATATTGTTCTGGAGCCGCATCTCATCGGTTTTAGCAGGCCATTGCCTTCCCGTATGGCCTTCAGCAGCTTCAACACCTCCGGTATCCAGCTCATGTCGTATGTGACCAACCTCTCTACGGTCGAGGTTCCTTTGCTTATGAGTTAAAATAGTTCCTTATGCTTCTTGACGAGCTTCTTGACGATCTTCGGGTCCTCCTCCTTCTTTAGCTTCTTGACTAGCCTCCTGCATTGCTCTAGTTGGTCACGAGCCAACTATATTAA